>CAUYRT010035951.1:0-23837 GCA_963574885.1 Lepilemur ruficaudatus
GAGTTATAGGGCACCACAGAGTTTAAAGGAGATAACATGTATCAATTGCTCAGTTTAGTACATAATGCAAGCACTCAGATGGATGCCAATTGTGGAATAAATGATAATGGTGCATATTTATAGATGGAAGGGGATCAAGAAAAGGCTACAGATAGACCCAACCTCAAACTTATTTTAATAATGGATTATGTGATTCCTTTGAAGTCCTAAGATACAATCCTATATCTGTCAGATAAAGATATATAAGTATAGATGTATAAATACGGACATGCACGCACATAAAATTGAGTACTTAGTCATGAGTACACAATGCAAGCACTCAGATGGATGCTAATTATGGAATAAATGATAACTATGCAGTGATAAGGACAAATACTCCACCGGTCCTATTACTAGGAGCAGCAGCAGCAGCAGCACTATGTTAACAACGTGGTCTTTGGCTTTATATAGGCTGGGTGTAAGATCAGTAGCAAGTCTGGGACTCATTTTCTTCCTAAGTGATTGAGAGGTGGGATAGTTTCTTTCAGTTACTAAATTGAATGGCGTAATGTACAGAAAATACTTTATATATTTTTTGGCTCCAGACTACTCAATTTTATGTGTGAGTGTGTAAGTCTATATCTATGCATCTATATCTATATTTATATATCTTCATCTGGCATACATAGGATTGTGTCTTAGAACTTTAAAGGAAACATAAAATCCATTATTAAAGTAAGTTTGAAGTCGTGTCTATCTGTGGCCTTTTCTTGATGCCCTTTCCTCTATAAATTTGCTTCCTTAGCATCCACACGCAGACAGAACTGACCTTTCATTCCACAGAAAATATCTGAGAATGTATATTAATTGGTTTTTTCCCTTCATTAATTATAAGGATAAATTGTTGTTGATCTTGCTGTTATTGTTATTAATTTTCAGGCTCCACATTAATTACTCAAAGTGGATATTAACAGCTACATTTTAAAAATGAGATCTAGGTAGAGATTAAGGAACCTGCTCAAGAGGTTGATCCCAGTCCTGGGTGACTCAAAGCCCATGCAATGCCCCTTATGTGTGCTTTCTTCTAGGGAAGAAAAGCTCAGAGAGGGAGATTGATGTCATTAAGAACAAATTTACACTTTCCTAGTGTCTTTCTTGGCAATTGCTCCTTTGCCTTCCTATCCGTAGTCCACCTTGATAAAGCAGCTTCCACGTAATACTAACGTGAAGTGCTATCTCTTTTCAGGGAAGTCTCTACTTTGAGTTGTCTGCCTTTGAAAGCAATTGAATTCACAAAGTTGTCTCACTACAGAAGAGCACACATCCCATCAGCCCAGGTTCCCATTATGTGTTTTGTTTGGTGATATTCCGGAATACAAGTGGAGGAAAATTAGGCAAAAATATTCTCCGCTAATATTAAAACAGCTTGAGGTAAATCTGTGATGGAAATAAGTAGTTGTGCTAGTGGCATTTTTTTCCAACAATTGCTTTCTATTTAATCCAATTTAGAAAATAAAGCTAATGGTTTACCCTTTGCTGCAAACTCAGAAATATTTAAAAGTGGTCTCATTTAATTGGTTAAATAAGTTATGGTGCAAAGGTTTAGCGTAGTACCTGCAGCCATTATTTTTTTAGACTCTTTAATGAAATGGAGAAAATCGTTTCAATATATTATGTGGTGGAAAAAAAGTCCGAATTCAACCAACATCATGTAATATAATCTCAAATAATATGATCATAAAGATTTTTTAAATTCTGTTTCGACATTTTTCTATTTTTCAAAATTTCTATGAGAAATATATGCTTCTTCATAGACAGAAAATTGATAACTGCCCTATTCTTACAGGGGGCTTCATTGTCCCTTTTATCCACCCTATGGATCCTTCTGAGGAGTGTCTCTGGACCCACTGACCCCTGGGAGTCTAGGATGCGCCTCACTGCCTTTCACCACATATATTCTCCTACATGTGATTGCCCAGGAAATCGTGTTAGTCCACTGACCAGACCTCTGAGACAAGATTCACAGTCTGAACCCGATTACATTATTTCAAATTGGATGGTGGAATCTTCCTACTTCCATACTGAACTCATATTTAGCAATTCCACCAGCCTCCCCAAATCATGTGCTCACCCTATTTTAATAGGTACATGAATAGTAAGTTCTAGATTAGGGGTTCCGTAGAGGGTATAGAGTATCAATTCTGCAACACATCCTTAGTGTCAGCACGCCGTATCATGACCAAAGAGCAAACAAACAAAATGTTTGTGCAATGCTAAAATTGGCACGAGCAAGGTCATATGCCAACTGCTTTAGGGTTTGCAAAGATGACTATAATCCACGTCTTTTTTTCTCAAGGAGAGAACAAGGTGAGATAGATGAGCTGATCATGTGGTGCCAAGAACACAAATAACCACTATATAGTCATAGGATGGAAGATGTACATCAGGTTGTCAGAGTAGAAACAAAGACTTGGGAGACTCAGGAGACAGAAATGTTACGGTTTAGTGGGTCTCTGGGGATCATTCATGAAGGATTTATTACTCATGATGGGACTTGAAGGAGGTAGAATTTTGTAGGCAGAGAGTGGGATGGGAACTTCAAGCAAAATGCAAAGCATGAGTAATTGGAAAGCATGAATAATTACCAAAGATGGGTATATCTGTGGAAGCCAGGGGAAATCACATTTGATTGCTCCATAAGGAATAATACAGGAAATGCAGGGTATTTAGGTCATGGTCCTATCACCAAGGGCACTTACTGCCAGAGAGGTTATTTTCAATTTGGTAGGAGCTGGAAAATCACAAGTGGTTTTTATGTAAAATGACTTGCTATTACTCAACTGTGTAGGGGTCTGATTTACACAGAAAGAATCTGAGGATGGGGAAACCAATTATGTAGTTATTGCAATATTTAATTCAAGACAGAAAGAGGGACTTAAGAGTCGTGCCCCTGGAAATAGAAAGGAGAGGAAGACCAAGATAAACAAATCCATGTGGTTAAACCCTAGCCATTTTGAAAGGTACATAACTTTTTTTTATAACCTGGATTGAATTTATAATTATTGCAGTAATGTATTATGAGGGTTACCTACCCACATATGTTTCTGCCTCCCTGAATCCATGATTCTTCAAATAATTCTGGATCATTCTTTATTCTGATGCTCTGTACATGCCACCTCTGTCCAGAATGCCCTTCTGTCTAGCTCACCTCTGCCCTTCTGTTGCTTCTTAAAATTTATTGACTCCTCCAGGCAATTATTTGTTCCATCTAAATTTCCTTGAAGTATTCTTATATCTCTAGTATTTGGCTATGCATGATAACTTAATTGAAAACATAGCTGTCTTCCCCACTAGACTCGGAGTTCTCACTCCAACCTAAGGATATCTGCAAACTCAAAAAACGGTTTTCTTAGGTCTTCCGAGTCATTTACCCACATGTTAAACAGGACAAGGACAAGGCCCTGCCATACTCCAAGTTCATTCAATTTTGAAACATTTATGGAGCACCGGCTGTGCTAGGTCCTCTGCTGGATGCTGTGGCAGGAATTAGAAAAAGTAAAATATGTAATCCCTGTTCCCAAGTTGCTCACAATATAGCGGAGAAACAAAACTAGTGCTTGTAAAACAATTAGAGGGTAAATATAACATTATGTAATTAAGGGCTTAATTGTGTGGCAAAGATTTACAGGAGATGAAAGGGAGGGAGTTGGAAGAGTGTGAAGTCAAGGATGACTCCACGAAAGAGGTGGAAAGAAACAGAGATAGCACAAGCACTAGAAGGCGTTTCCCAACTAACCCACCTTCCCTGACTTCTTTCTCTGTGACATACGCCTCTGGAAGTTGTCCAGGATAGAAGGAGACACGGATGTGTAATTGCTCAGAGTCAGGGTATGTAGCAGGAGAGGACATGAGTACAGATATTTTGAAAGTGAAAAAAAAACTAAGGCAGAAGTTTTATGGGACGAATTAGCCTTATATATCTATAATTATTTTCATCTGAAGTTAGGAACAGAGTTTAGCTGACCGATGCACTACTTTTTAAATCAGGATTTATAACATAGTTGTTGGTAAACCAGGAAGAAATTGATTTCTTTGTAATAATGACTAAAAGGTCCTTATATGCAAATATCCTTTCCTCTGAAAAATTCAAAGTCATATATTAGAGGTAAGTTTTAGATATTCAAAATAAGGTAAATGTTAAACAACTATAGATATAAACACTAATGCTAACGTTTATTAGAAAGGAATTGTTTTTATTTGATTTCTTTCCATATTATCATTCTAGAATCAATGACAGTGCATGGTTTACAAAGTATAAAAGCCTGGATCAAACCAGGTATCCCCGGAATTGAGATGTGTTCCATTTCAGCATTAAAGCTGCGTGATGTTAACATGATGCATTGAGCAAGACGTTGCCATCAATGAAAACCCACTGCAGTGCTGTATTTTTCCCATAATCATGTTTTTCTCCAATAAAAAGAAATCAATTTTTATGCTGAGTTTTAGGATCCATGCACCTGAGAATTCGTAATTGTGTGGAACTGAGGACGGGCTAAATACCCACAGAAGGTAGATTTAGTGTTTGTATCTTAAAGAAGGTTTGCTGATTTTTTTATCTTTGTGTATTTTATGAGCACCATCAAAGAGACAGTATGTGTATATACCATCTATATATATGCATATGATAGTATACACATATATATATTTATGTAACCTATATTTTTTCTTGTATAACAATATTGAAACAGGAAACAAATGATTTCCATGTAATAATTAGGTTAATTTGTGTCACTTTTTCTTAGATCGTGATCTCTTTGTATGATTTAAGAAATATTTGGATTGTCAGGCTTATTTACTATTAATATAAAGACAGTAATCAATTACAAACAGTAAAGGTTTGCACGTGTCTCAGTTTTTCTCCATCTAACTTTACTGCCTTTTGCCCACAAGGTGGCACTCTCTAGATATGTCTAAATTCAAGCATTTTTAATAAAGATGCATCAAAATAGCAATCTTCCCCAACCCACCTTCATCGTTAACAGCCTTCTCAGAAAGCCAAGTGAATTCACAAATGCAGTTTAGAAAACTAGCATGGTTAAGCGTGTCACAGAGGTCACTAACAAGATGTCACTGTTTCTGTTGTAATGGGTAAAGTCCTTAATTGTGGCTCAGTCAATTTGGTTCTGATTTTTTTCCCCGGTATGAGCAGAAAACCAGATTGTCCCCACTAACTCTGATTAGTCTTGAAGCTCTTCTATTTAGGATTGCTTCTTAGGAAGTCTACGGACATACCTCAGAGGATAGAGTTTCTGGACAGAGAAGGTACTCACGTTTTATGACTGCGGTGTCCATATATCCCAAATTTTCCTGAACAAAAATAATCTTAAATCATGTATTCTGATAACTCCATCTGGATATTCATATTTCTGGAGACTATATTCCAATGTTTTGATTTGGAAATAGTTTATATTAAAGACAATCTTGATTTACTTCTCAACCAAGTGTACATGGCATCAGCTAGCAATGTGACAGGAGATGCTCAGTCCATTTTTAAGTTCAATATTGTCCCTGGAGATGTCCTATTCATGGGCCAGCAGGTACAAAGACACAGCTCTGGCAGCTGGATTGTAGGAACAGGTCCTCCTTATCAGCTTTCGCTGCCTCTCTGATGAGCTGTCTCAGGAAAAAGATATGACCTTTGCTTGAAACACTGCCTTTGAAATTGAACTTTGAAAATCCAGAGACAGCATCTACCAAAAACAGTCCCATAGCTCTATGTTCTGGGTTTTTCCAGTTAGAATTTTAGAAAATTACTTTTCTTTTCTCGCCATTGAATTAATTATGAAGTAAGGGGTTTTCCAGTAGACGTAACTACCTACTCTCTGTATCATGCAGCTGGTACGACACTGGGCAGTGCCTACAAATAAGAATATTAGTGATCTTCTAGCCCCTCCCCCACATCCTTATGTGTATAAAAGAAAGAAAATTATACTTTAAGTGGTTGTCGCTGTGACAAGTTAGTGTAAGGTAACAGGTTAGTTACGATTTACTGTTGTGATCTTTCCCTTTTACTTAGGTACAGATAAATCAGCAACAAATCCTACATTCTAATAATGAGCATGATATGTTTTAAAACATTTTCTTGGCACTTGGAGCAGCTGATTAAAATGCCCATGGGGAAAGGCTTATGTGTAAAATGAACTGAATTTAAATTAGAGTGGGAGGGGCCTGTGGAAATTTCAAATAGAGAAGACGGTGGTGTGGGTGATGATTACCAGAGACTGGCAAAATAAAATAAAACAAACTGATTAACTGAAAAATGGACTAGACAGAGAGGTATCCTGTAACATTTTCATACAACCGGTGTCCTCCCTGGCGTTGTCGTGAAAATGACTACTGGGAGGAGTTATGGGCTTGCAAAATTGAATAGATGTAATAAAGTGAGAAAGAGTTTTGCTCTGGGAGGCATCTTTGATGCATATGGTATTGTGAAATGCATTACAGCCCCAACATAAATAATCTAGATATAAGTATACCTGATAGACATATTTGCAGGCGGTAATGTAAGTGGAAAGTAAATAGAAAGACTTGATTTGATTTAAAATGAGGAGGAGAATTTGATAAAACAGAGACTACGATGGAGAGGTCAGATTGGAGAACAGGGGTTATAGAATAGGAACATATCCTCATGGGGAGACGGAGACGAGTCAAGATGTGAGTGAAACACTCAACCAAACACTATATTATGCACTGAGCTTCTTGTGTACATAGAGAATATGAGCCATGTGACCTCAGGGGCTACAAAAGGAATGGCATGACACAGCCCCTTTTGCCTGTGATCTTTTTCTTTTTTTACATTTATTTTAAAATTTCAGAATATTACGGGAGTACAAACATTTTGGTTACATATATTGCCTCTGCACCGCCCAAGCCAGAGTGACAAGTGTGCCTATCCATTTACCCATGATCTTATCTTATTGCGGAAAAAAGGTAAAAGAAGACAGAAAAGTTAGGTTTTAATACAAATATTAACAAGAAAAGACAATATAACAAAAATGTTACAATACAATGCATGAAGAATTCCTGAGAGACAAATCGTATGACTGTAGCTGAAGATCCCCATAATATTAAAGGGAAAAATTAGAAAATCTATAACCATTTCTTGGACAGATTTTTATTCTATACAACTCTTAGAATTCTGACAATAGGAACTAACACAGTCTAAGGTGAAATGGCGTACACATATGGGCTACTTTGCTTTAGTATCCATGGTTTTCCAAAATTTAGGCTTTAATCTTTGAGCTCAGCAGCTTAAAAGTATAAAAGCTATTTTTGATAGCTTAGAAAAATAAGCCTGTGAGTCCTTTACTTTTAAATGTTTATCTAATTAAAGCAAAAGAGAAAGCTACTAAAGTAGAAAAACAGTTTCTACACTTAAGTCAATTTAGTTTGAGTACCAATATTTTTAAAATTAATTTTTGAATCCCAGGGAGAATTGCTCACATTAGATTTTTTTAAAATCTTGTCAGTAGTCATTAATTACACACAATCATTTGTGACATGTAAAAACTTCAATTCGCTTTGTGATTTAGGCTGTACAAATTTTATTTTTCGAGGAAACCGTTTCTCAAAACTCACATTTTAAATATTTTCCAAAGTAGCTCATTCAATAGTAGCTATTTATTATTATATTTCTCTATTTGAATACCTAGGGTAAGCATTATATTAATATATACCACAACCCCAGTTGACAAATTTGCAGTTAAAACAAATCTTTCAAAAGATAGGAACACTCTCAGGCTCAGAGAGGTAAAAATGACATTTCACCTAGCTAGGAAATGGCTCAGGTGAGGTTTATTTCCAAATCTGCCTGATTCCCAAATCATTGCTCTTCCTACCAGGTTATGCTACCTCCTTAAAGAGAACCATATTGGAATGTTACCATATTTTAGATGCTGTGTGTGTGTGTGTGTTTGTGTGTGTGTGTCTCTGTGTGCATGCATGTGCACACAGGCTTTCACAAGTTTTGATCTCATAGATACGTCTCTAATCAGCTTCATGATTTGGCAAAACCTGAGATTTAAATTAGAATTGGATTATTTGTTATAATCTGTTCTGATCTCCACCTACACTACCATCAACCCATGCAAGAAAAAACCTTCATTTGGTAGCATGCAATTTGTTGTCAACAACTCTTGGGTGTCTTTTTGTCCTCTTTGTTTTTGTGGACTGACATTTTCATGTGTGCATAGTACCTGACCTAAAGCAGACAATAAATATCCTTGAGAAACTGAATGCTATAAATCTGTATGTATATCTGATTATTCCACAAATAACCCTTTTCCCCTCAAGTCTTAGAAACCCCAAATGCACATTGCAATTTTACTTATTAAATAATACCTATTCTCAGATGTACTTACATATGGATCATGTTTAATACTCACTGATAGTCCCTTGTGAAATGCTTGTGTCAGACAATCATATAATCTAAGAATTATTAGGGCTCTTGGAGACAATACAGTCCAAGTCTTTCATCTTAGCCAAGAATAAAATTGAATCTTTGAGAAGTTAGGACATCCTTCTTTTTAAATTAAATAATATTATAGAGTCACCAAGGAAATTGAGAGAAACATTTCTGTCCATAATGAAAGCATCCTGTCATGTTGGTGTCTGCTCCTTCCCCTGCTGGCTTACCTGTTGTGGCTGGGTGTGAGGTGGTGTTGCATGGGGTATTGGAGTCAGAATGACATGAGTTTGGGATATACTTTTGACATGGTCAATCTGTGACTTTGAGCAAAAGGGTAAGACCTTAGCACAGTCCTGTTTATAGTAAATATTCAATAAATCTCAGTTTTCAGTACTGTTGTGTCAAACCACTGCTATAGTTCTTTGAATTTGAATATATATTTAACCTCTCTAAAACATATTGATATATAAAATGGTTTGATTTGAAAACGATTCCTGATCTGCCTACTATAGCACTCCTACTGTAACTGTCTGCGATAAACCCCCTTTACTAACTTTTCTCCTTCCCTGAATTTCTTTCTACACTCTCTCTCTGTCATCATCTTATTAAACTTTTTCCTAAATAAGGTACCTGCACCCAAATCTTTGACACAGGCTCTGTTTTTAGCAGAGTTCATCAAAGACATCCCTCTTTATCAAGTCACTTTCAGAAGTATGTAACCCCAAACCACATTTAAACTGATTGCTATAATAAAGGGATTTAATTGATTCACACAAGCAAAACTTCAGAGGAAGAATTTAGTTTCATGTGAGTCTTGATCTCTGCTCTTTTACCATTTTCCAAAGTTTTGATTTTTCTCCATCATTCTGCTTAGCCATCCAATGTATTGGCTTCATCCTCGTAGTCCCAGGATGTGTTCCGGCACCTTCCAGAGTCAGATACTGTGCTGTTTATGTGTGATATGAACAAGGCAACATCTTCATTCCAGGGTACTTAGAAAATTTCCTGAGATTTATCCTGATTGGTTCAGCATGTGTTCCATGCCCACGCCTGTACCAATCACTGTGACCAGGGAGATTGCATGTGCTCATTGGCTCAGATTCAGTCCTGCATTTCACCCTAGAGCTGGTAAAGGAAGCAGCTTCCTTGCACCTTTAGAGTTTCCCAAACTGAAATTGAAGCTATTGGGAAGGTAAAACACCTAGGTGGATGCTGAGGAGGTTATAAAAAATGTCTGCTACTGTACCTCATATGATTGTGTTGAAATTAAAATGAGATGATATCTATGACTATCTTCTGCACAGCTATCAGGTGCTATTCAGTGTCAGTGGTTATTAGCATCTGATTTTCCTTGGCAAGTGCATCTCGTGAAGACCTATTCCTTTGTCTTTAACCCGGTGCAAGGACTCTATATGCAAAATAGTCCCAAGGCCAATTTTGCTTCCCCTTGGTGCTCAGTTAGAGTTGTTGCTGCCTTTGTGAGTCATGACACTCCAGCAGCTGTGCAAGAGTAGGGAAGCCAAGAGAAGTTTCTATATATACAGGAGGAGCAATGCATGTGTTCCTCTGGGCAAAATTTGATGTTCACTGAAACAGCTGTTATCTCTGAGCCACTGCACATAAGGTTAAAGGGAATGGGATATTGTTAGTATAGATTCAAGCAGTTTTTATTTTAGCAACAGAACCATACTACACATGCACCATTCTGCCATCTATGAGACTGCTCATTTTTGTTCCTCACAAGAGGAAAGAAACAACTTGATTCCACAGAAAATATTATCGTCTACTCTAAATATAGTAGGCATTCTGCTTTCAGTATCCCAAAGTCCTGTTACAAATTCAGGGAGTAACTATGAATTTTGGCATCAACTATAATTTATTTAAGAATAACATTCCCAAACTTGAGTTCCAGCACCAATTAAATTAAAAAAGATGAAACAAGTTTTTTAATTTGCAATGGTGTTTACATCAAGGGAATCCCAAATGGTGTAGGAAATGTCCTACCAAATAATATGATGAGCACTTCAAATATGAGCAAGTGATAGAGCACAGATAGAATCTTTAGCGTAAATGACATTGAACAAAATGCAGTGAAATTGGCAAATGTAAATGTTTTTCTTCCTTAATAAAAGACCACAGGGTTTATGCATTGAAGCACAAATAGGAGGAAAAAAAATGCACTAATCCAGGAAAAAGAAACAGATCAACATTAATCCTAGCCTTGCTTTATAGTGATAAACATGTTTTTTTAATGACTAATTGAATACATAACAAGAAAAGACATTCTTGAAAAATAACTAGCAACTGAGAACATATCACTACCTTGCAGAAACCCAGACTCACAGTAACTTACACTGAAACATACAGGCAAAAAGCAGAGTAAGGATTAGTAAAGCATAGCAATAATTCAGGGCATTGTGAAATGGCTGGAAAAATCATCTTTACTTCACAAACTTTTTGGCACAAAGCTTGTTCTCTAATTCCATTTGTTTCTGAAGGAAATTGCATGTGATAGATAGCTCTATGTATAAGAAGTCATGAATATTTCATGTTACCCTAGTCAATTAAATACACAGGTAGAAAATGTGAGGAAGTGGGAAATAGATTGAATTGGTTATTGGCAGTGTCTATGACTTGACGGTACATTTAGGAAAACCCCCAAAGCACTATTTTTTCTCACAAGTTGTACCCTGTCATCTGGTGCCATAGATATGGTATCACAGAATAGCTAAATCTGGGCCAGTGGTGCAAGAAGAAACATTGTCGGGAGAGGTTCAAAATGTCACAACACGAAAGACATGTCATATGCAAGATTGGCATAGAAGGCAAGTGCCTCAGAGCAAGTGGGAACTCAGACAAGAAGCTGTATCCATTCATTCCATATCACTCCAAAAGGGCACATTCAGAACTATGAAAAGAAGTAATAAGGAAGTTAATTTCAGCACAATACAAAGAACACCTTTCTACTGATGAGAATAGGCTAAGAGTGGAAGCTCTAATCAGGTTTTTCTCAATGAATGTGTCAAAGAGGGACCCCCTACCACCTCCAGAAATGTTACTGGGCATCCAGTTCACAGTTGAACTAAATAACTAGGTGTAGACGGAAGGCTCAGGGGGTGGGAGAGAAAGTATTTTCTTTCCCACCTGTTGCAAATATTCTTTTTACTTGTTTGAGACTTCTTTCATATTCTCTAGTTCAGTTGTTTTCAAATTTGGTATGTATGAGAATCAACCTGGAGAGCTTATTAAAAGATGAGGATGCTGATTCCTTCCTTTGAAATCTCTTATTCCGTAAATACAGGATAGAGCTTAAAATTTCATCTCTTATAAGTTTTCAGGCATGCTAATATTCTGGTTTGAGGATTACACTTCAAGATCCACTGCTCTAGTTCTAATATCTCTGTGCTGGATTTCAGATGATTTCCTCTAATTTATCTTTCAATTTATAAGTCTCTCTTTAACCATGTCTGATTTGATATTTATCATCTTCTACATTTCAAATTCCAATAACTAATCTTCATTTATAGAAATTCTGGTTTTTTTTTTTTAAAAAAAAAGCTCTGCTGTTTACTCGTAGCTTCCTATTCTTTTCTTCGGGTCTATTTTCTTTATTTTTATCTTTTTATCCTCTTTTATCCCATTTTAACATACTTATTTTCAAGTCACTTTAAGATTGTACCATTATGTCAATGTCTGTGATGCTAATTCTTTTGTGTTGTGCCAATAGGCTGTCCATTAGATCAAATCATTTCTTCATGTCTTTGTTAACTATTGCTATGAAATTATCCTTGGCAGGAATTGTTTGCCCATGGAAGTTTTATTCCTGCTGGGTTAAAGTAGTTTATGTTCAATTGGTAGAATATGGAGTTTTATTCTTCCAGGAGCTTGAAAAGCGTAATAAGCCTGGATCTATTTCAACAATAAATTCTCATCATGTAATTCATATACATTATATGTGGTATAAATTTGGATCCCAATTTGAAATTCCATGGGGAGATATTTTGTTTTAATTTTCTGTCCCAGGTTCTGGATAGATAGCATATCAGAAGATTTTTCTATTCCCTTTTTTATTGAAGAAGGTTGATGTGTATGTGTGTGTGCACACACATGTGTGCATGAGGGCACTATCTGTTCTAGCTTTTTTTTTTTTAACCAAATGAAGTCATGATTTTAGACCACAGCATCATATGTGGAATTGACCACTACCAGCATCCTAAACTGGACTGTAAAG
This sequence comes from Lepilemur ruficaudatus, assembly GCA_963574885.1. Lineage (NCBI taxonomy): Eukaryota > Metazoa > Chordata > Mammalia > Primates > Lepilemuridae > Lepilemur > Lepilemur ruficaudatus. The sequence continues at coordinate 12,678 of CAUYRT010035951.1, forward strand.
GACTTCTACTCTTTCTCAGAGATCATTCTTTATTTCTGTCCCTAGGACTTTTCTACCATTTGTCTTTTATATTTTTAATATGGAATTCGTTATTTTTAAAGATGTATTTATCAATGTCTATATATGAATCTGGGGGGGAATACACGTAAGCTGAGGTTCACAACTATTGGGAGTTTACATTAATTTGTAATCAGGAAACAAAATTTTGAAAAATTAAAAATAATGTATTAATCATCAAGGGGAAAACACTTATGATCTGTGCACTTATTATATGTAATATATATAGTATATAATAGGTTATATGTACAGATAGTATATATATACACATTAAATGTGGTTTTAAGTAGGTAGCAAAATGAATGTTTATTAACAAGAATGCTCCGTATTGAAAATTTATACCTTCTGGTTATCTCAGTGTTCTTTCTCTCTTGTCCACTTGTTACACCAGTCATTGTTGCAATAAAAATGACCAATTCTAATTTTTTTCTATTTCCTGAGGGCCAAACAAAAGTTGAATCCATTATCACTTTTAAGGAGTGATAGAACTGATAAGAAATAGCACTGACAAGCAAGTGCTCTGGCACCATCGTGATGGACAGTTTCCCAGTTCTACAGAAACAATCAGAGTGTGTAGGCAGCCCTCACTGTCTCGTCCACTGCCGTATTCTAGCATACAGAATAGTGCTTGGCATGAAGTACGTATTTGGTAAATAATTGTTGAACAAACGCATGAAACTGTTAAACTGACCTAAACAAGGAATTGGTTGTGGTCTCCTTAATTAAAGCCTGAAGTTCCCCATCACCTAAGTGTCAGGTAGTTAGATTATTATTTTAACAAACCCATGAAGAGAAAAGGTGAACTCACATACAGAGGTTGGTTAATTTGCTAATTACTAAGATCATGACCTGAGCAGAAGATAGGACAAAAGCCAGCACTATTAGAAAGGTCCACCCAGAGCGACAAACATCTTCAGTGTTCCCGCCTTTCCCTCATCGATAGAAATCTTGTTACTGGGATGTAAGCAGGCAACTGATCTAAGGAAAAATCAGTCTTCTTCCAGTATTCTCTGCATATTTGGCCATAAGGCCACATCTGGGCTTTGATAATAAAAATTCCCCATAGTATCTTACAAGTTTTCAATGAGTATAATTAATGTGTAATTTTTATATGGTTTTAATAAGTTGTTTAATAAGTGAGGAAAGTGAGGTTAGGCTGGATCAAATTCTGACATTATCTGCTAAGTTAAAATCGAAGCTTTTAGACCTCTGTTATTCTTTAATTCAAAGGGTTTGTCCTTCCCAATCAATTTGTTCATCAAGAGTCAGCTCCTTGGGGATGTCTTTCTTGTTAGCCCCAGTGTGACTTGGGCACCGCTTCTAAGACTAATATAGTACAAAGAGTGTACCCATAGCATTTCATTTAGTATGCCTTATGCTAATATTTAATTAACACATTAGTGTCTCTTACTAGACTGTATTCTCCTTGAGAACAAGGTCTAAATCTTATTTTCATAAACCTGGTAGCTGATACTGCACTTGGCACAGTACCTGCTCAATACATTTTTGTAAAGTGAATACACGACGTCCCACCCACACCTCACTTGGTGATCATGAGCAGAAGCCTTTGAGAATCCAGCAGGATAAGAAAACATTTTCCTCTTGAGCTCATCCCTTCCCCATATCATGGAACACACTTGAAATGTTTTTCTGTGTGACTGGATGGATTCAAATTAATATAGCTAGAAGAATATCACAGTGTAGCTAATCAAAATAAAAATTAATATAGAAAAGGAAAACTGGATCCCCATTTTTAAACACTCATATTTTCTTCTTGCTGAAAATACTGAAATATTTTGTTAAAGACCAAATATTGGAACACTCAACATTTGACTTGCTGGTAGTTCTGTCTCTTCTTTTTCAAATTTTCCTCTAAGAGGTGGCAGAGGAAAAATAAGTTTTATGTTAGAATTTATTACATTTAATTGGTTAATGATATGGAATCATTTCCTTTTACCAAAGTGAGTGAGTGAATCTCTTCTCTGCCACTTTCTGGTTGGCAATACTAAAACTTCTAGGGAGGTGGGAGGGGTGGGCAGGTATAGGAGGCCCAGAGACATGACCCAAGGGTTTCAATAAATCCAGACCTGGGCTGGGCACACTGCTTCTCTGGCTTCATTGTCTTCATCTAATAAACAGGGTCTTGATGTACATTATCTTTTCCAGTTGAGCATCCTGTTCTCTTTGGATCCTGGCACAATTCTGCCCCCTCTTGCCCCATTATCACCAACAGATACAGGGAAATCCTATAGCTGCAAGGCCTCCACCAGACCTAAGGGTACAAATGCAGTCAGAGACAGAGTTTGGGCTACTGCATCTGCATAGTCTGGTGCCATTGGGATCCTCCATGTCTACACTCTATATGGGAATGCAGGATTCTCAAATACCAGCATGTTTGCAGAGCACGCTTGTGTCAGGTGGGGGGGGGGGTAAGGGGTAGAAGAGTGATACACGGCAGGGAAGGAGAAAGGCAAGAGTAGAATACAGTTTGATTATCATGATGCTTACTATCTAACAATCTGACAATTACTAAATGTTTACTATATACCAGACACTGCACTATGAACTTCTACTTCCAAATTCAATCTTCCAAATCTATGAATTAGGTATTATTTTAGGTCCATCATATAGATGGAGAAATTGAGCCTCAAGAAAATGAAATAACTTGCCAAATTCACTCAGATTTTAAGTTGTGTGAATGGTAAATCCAGGCAGTCTGACTACAGGGGCCAATGGGCTCATAACTGTTGGCCTATAAAGAGTTTCTTATTTTTACTATTTAAAGAAAAATAAACAAATAAAACACAGTGGGAGGGAGGATCTGATAAGTTTCCACATTCTCAGTGTGGGTAGCAAGACCTGCTCCAAAGAAGAGCCGTTATCTTTGTGATTCATGGAGCAGTGCCTGCACCTGTGGAGAGCCCTGGGTGTGACACAGTGCCAGAGAGCTAAAGCAGCAACATAAACAATAACAATATAATATCTGTTATTCTGCCATTTCTGTAATTTCTGCCAGATATGTAAAATTGAAGTAAAAGGTAACTCTGCAGGAACCTAATTTTAAAACATCAATTTCTCAATGGTCACTTTAATGCATAAAATGTCTGCTTTTCTTAGTTGGGTGTAAGAATTTGCAAATGTTGCATTCTGCATTCTCTAAAATTGAATGCCTTTATCAAATTTAATTTGATGACACATTGATTTGTTATTCATTCATGTATCCGACAAAAATTTATTGAATGTTTTCTGTGTGTCATGCACTGTTCCAAGCCCTAACAAAATGTTATGAAAAAAACAGGCAAATATCTAATATCATGGAGTTTATGCTAATATTAAAGGATTTGAAGTTTCACCACTTTGAAATTATCAGCTGAATACTGGTGGGGAGTGGAATGATGTGACCTTGATTCTTATGATCTGGGGAGCTACATGAGGAAGATTATTGCCTAAAATCTGAAAGAAGCATCCCTATTCCCCACCCTCATGTAGGAATTTCTTGGCCAATAGCCTAGAATAGAGAGAAAACACAGAGCAGCTGATCCGACCAGTCAAGAACCCATGGCTGAGAAAGGAGTACTCAGGGAGAAACGTTGACTTTTCTGTTTTTCTTCTCTTCAATATCATTACGGTCAGCATGAATTTCTTAGATAAAACATGTATAGTATCAAGACATGTGAGAGGCCGGGCGCAGTGACTCACGCCTGTAATTCTAGCACTCTGGGAGGCCGAGGTGGGAGGATCATTTGAGTTCAGGAGTTTGAGACCAGCCTGAGCAAGAGCAAGACCCCATTTCTACTAAAAATAGAAAGAAATTAGGTGGACAACTAAAAATATGTAGAAAAAACTTAACCAGGAATGGTGGCGCAGGCCTGCAGTCCCAGCTACTCAGGAGGCTGAGGCAGAAGGATTGCTTGAGCCCAGGAGTTTGAGGTTGCTGTGAGCTAGGCTGATGCCATAGCACTCTAGTCTGGGCAACAGAGGGAGACTCTGTCTCAAAAAAAAAAAAAAAAAAAAAGAGAGACTCTATGTGAGTCAAGACAGTCACATTGGACCACAAGAATAGGGATGGTCTTTAATATGCTTGTATTATAAGAAATGGTTGATGTTGTGTGGTCTTCTTCTCCATGTTAATGGTCTCACTTCATCTTTTCCCAAGGTTCCATGAAGTTCTGGGCCTGCTGCCATATTACTTGAGCACTGTAGAAGATAGCAGGGCATGAATACTTTGAAAATAGGGGTATCTGGGCATGGCTGAGTGTATTTTCCAGAATTAAATCCTTGGTTGTTTTCACTTTACAAAATTAAAACACAAAAATAAACCATGTTATTTCATCAGGAAACATTTCATTGTCAAGATGTAAGTAGTCACTGGGAGACTGTCCAGAGCCTGAATTTTAATCTTCCTTTCTTTCTATTAGGATCTCTGTGATTCTGAAGTGATGCAGGGGAAAAAAATCAAAGACAAAAAATATTTTAACACTCATTTCCTTTCTTTGGAGATTTATGATGATTTCTTAATGGGATATGGCCTATGACTAATCCTTGTTTAGTCACTTAATATTTTCCTTCAATTGTAATGGGTGGTTACATTTCGTAAAATCATAGAATTGGATGGTAACTTAGACGTTGTTTAGACTTACGTAAACTTGAAGTCTCTGAGTGTCCTTGGCCAACTCTTCAGGTTTTCTGTCACTGATTCTAGTAAATGTAAACTGTATATGAAGGCTAGCATTTCTTTTTGTGTATATATTTTTGTTATTAAAAAAACTATTCAATTACGTTAATATATTTGATGGTTACTTCTACTATTGCTGTTTTGTCTTCCCTAGCTTCACATAAAATCATATGTCTATTTGCATGTGAGAGTTCTTCCTTCATTTTTTTTTCTTTTTTTTTATTGCCCTGGCTAGAGGGTGGTGGCCTCATCACAGCTCATTGCAACCTCAAACACGTGGGCTCAAGTGATCCTCCTGCCTCAGCCTCCTAAGTAGCTGAGACTACAGGCATGTGCCAAGATGCCGGGTTAATTTTTCTATTTTTTTTTTTTTTTTTTTTAGTAGAAACAGGGTCCCCCTCTTGCTCAGGCTGGTGTTGAACACGTGAGCTTAAGTGATCCTCCCTCCTTGGCCTCCCAGAGTGCTAGGATTACAGGCCTAGCCGAAAGCTTTTCTAAACTTTGTAGTTTTCATGATACCTGTCCTTTCTATTAATGCTATTTCTCTCAACAATTAAAATGTATTTTTTAATACTCTGCCTAGGTTCTAGAATCAGAGAGTAAAATGCCTAGAATTCTAACAACCCAAAGCCATTATTGTAAACATCTTCCTGCTTGCCATGTGTTTTGTTTTAGAACAGCCAATAGTCTTGCTGAGATCATGTAATATCATACTACGGAACTCCACTCCATCCTGGATTAATGGTTTACGTCAATATGTGGGATCAGATGACAAAATAGTCTAGAAGCCAAGTATGCAACTTTGATTTCATAAATCCTGAGTGTGCATTTTGGGATACATACAAGGAATGAAGATCAGAAAATGATACTGTGACCTCCATCCCCTCTAACACTCCTGTGGCACTGCTGTGCACAGTCTTGACCTAGAAACTCCTGGGGACTTAAAAGAGATAAAGAGTACCTGCCATTGAGAAACATGCAATCCACTTAGAAGTTATAGCAACCTAGAGGACATTACGCTAAGTGAAATGAAAGACAAATACTGTATCATCTCACTTATATTTGGAATCTGAAAAGTCAAACTCATAGACATAGAAAGTTGAGTGGTAGTTACTAGGGGCTTGGAGGGTGGGAGAAATGAGGACATGTCGATCAAAGGCTACAGACTTTCAGTGATACAATGAACCAGTTCTGGCAATCTAATGTACCACATAGGTGGTGTTTGATGTGTTAATTAATTTGATTTTGATAATCATTACACAATGTAAAAATGCTCCTCTACTCACCATGAGGCTACATCCCAATAAACTCATTGTAAATTGAAAGTATCATAAGTCAAAAACTCATTTAATACACCTAACTTACCAAATACCATAGCTTAGCCTTGTCTGCCTTAAACATGCTCAGAACACTTACATTAGCCTACAGTTGGGCAAAATCATCTAACGTAAAGCCTATTTCACAATCATGTTGAATATATCATGTAATTTATTGAATTCTGTACAGAAAATATAAAACAGAATGGTTTTATGGGTGCCATAAAGAATGTGTTTTGCTTTTGCACCATTATAAAGTTGAAAAATTATAAATCGAATCATTGTAAGTTGGGGACTGTCTGCATACATATATCAAATAATCATGTTCTACACCTTGAATATATATAGTTTTTTTAAAAAGTCATGGCAGATGGTCATTAAATAAAGAACATATATATAGAACGTTTCTTTGACATCAACTTCTGTGATTACTTGTGTGTGCTTGCGTGCGTGTGTTTGTGTGCGTGGTAACAGAAATCAGTGTGACAGAGTTTTTTGGAAAATCATTCCTAGGAGAGGTGGAATGCAAGTTTACTAGTTTGATTACTTTAAAATATAAACCACCTAACAGAAGAATACTAATGTTTGGTATTTAAACATTTATATTCCCTCAATTCCAGTAAAGCATGGGATTTTGTTATATCCTCATGATTTATGTGCTTTGAATTCCATGTATTAATATAGAAGAGAAACAATGTAGGGAGCACACAAAATGTAGAGTCTTAATACTGAATTATCTTCCACTCCTTCACTTCCTCTGTCCATCTAGCTAAGACTGCTTGTTTTCTCCATGGTCAACTAAATAATTGTGAAAGGCAGCACCTCATGAATACAGATGTCGTTTTCATTTTTGCATTTGTAGTCACGCTTCTTGCTTTCTCAAATCCGTGGCCATAACTCTAACCTCCAGTTGCCACCGGGAGGAGTAAGGAGTAGTATTAATAATAGAGTACTATGCTTCATGAAGGGCTCACAAACTCTGTAGTTTGTGGCTTAGTCTTCAATCTCTTTTTACACATTTACCTAAATACTGATGTAGATAAGTTTTGGTTGATTGATGACTACACATGTGACTTTGCGGTTTTGTTTCCTACATGACTTTTCTTGACTTATAGGAGAAATATATCCAAAGCAAGAGCTGCAGTGTAATAATGCAAAATAAATGAATCGCCACAAAGACACATACACCCACCAACATCTGAAAAATTTCCAGATGGTTGAGAAATTAAAAGTAGACCAGAATGTTTTAAATTTCCCATTGATCACTTTAGACAGTTTGGGTGGGATATTCCCGATATGAATCTTTAGGAGCAGATTAGCTGAGCTAGTTAGATGAAAAATAACTTTGTGCTTCTTTTGCTACTGTTAATTTATCTTTCTCTTAATTTCTAATCCCAACCTTTCGTCTTGACACATTGGTGGGCATGGAAAGGAAAATAACACTCTTGGTTCCAGCAGAGTCTTGATGTCCTCCTGAGTTTCTTGCCAAACCTGATGCATCCTTACAGCTGCTGCTGCCGTATTAAATGTGTCATCAGACCCCGCAGCTAAAGAAGCCTTTCAGATACAGTCCATTTCAGTTCTACCCCATATCTGTTATAATTATACTCATGGTTGGTGAGAACCTAACTCTTAAACTGGAGAACTGGTGGATGCCTAATTAACATGACAATTACTATATTATACTTTAAAATATTTAATTGACAAATAAAAATGGATATATTCGTGGTATATAATGCAATTATTTAATGTAGATATACATAGTGGAATGCTTACCACAATCAAATTAACATATCCATCACCACTCACAGTTATCATGTGTGCCAGTGAGGGCAGGGGAGATGAGGACAGTTAAAATCCACTCTGTTATCAAATTTCAAGTAAACAATACAGTATTATTAACTATGGTCATCATGCTGTACATTAGTCCCCAGAATGTATTTATCTTATAACAGAAAGTTTGTACCCTTTTTACAAAGTCTGATTAGATAGGATGCATGACTTCTGTAGACATATAAATCTCCATGAATGGACACTTCAATGGTTTGCATCTGTTGGCTGTTGTGAATAATACTGTAATGAATACTCTTTGACAAATATCTCTTTGACATACTGATTCAGGTTCTTAGGATATATGCCCAATTTTTTTGAGGATCCTTTATACTGTTTCCCATAATGGCTGGACCCATTTACATTCCCACCAACAGTGTACAAGTGTTCTTTTTTTCCACACCCTCGCCAACCTTTGCTGTCTATTGTCTTTTTGATAATAGCCGTCCCAACAAGTGTGGGACAAAATCTCACGGTGTTTTTGATTTGCATTTCCCTGGTTAGTAATGTTGAACATCTTTTCTTATACCTGTTGGTCATTTGTATATCTTCTTTAGAAAAATGTCTACTCGGTTCTTTTCCCATTTTTTGATAGAGCTTATTTGCTTTCTTTCTTATTGAGTTGTTCCTTATAGTTTTTGCATATTAACATGTTGTCAGATATTAATATATAGTTTGCAAATATTTTTTCTATCCTATAGGTTGCCTTTTCATTTTTTTGATTGTTTCTTTTTCTATACAAAAGTGCTTTTTTTTGTTTGTTTGTTTAGTTTGATGTAGTCCCATTTGTTGGTCAGGAAGTGACAAGGAGATCCTCAAGAAAGGAGCTTGTCCCCTGCATTAGTCTCCTAAAGATGCTATAACAAAGTACCACACATTGTGTGGCTTAAAATAACAGAAATTTATTCTCTCACAGTTCTGAATGCTGGAAATATGAAATCAAGGTGTCCGCAGGCTCATGCCCCCTCTGTGGAAGAATCCTTCCATTTCTCTTCCAACTTCTAGTGATTGTTGGCAGTTCTAGGTGTTCCTAGAACTTCATTAGCAGCCTCCTCACACCAGTATCTGCTCTCCCTGCCAAATGGCCTTATTCCCTCTGTGTCTGTGTCCCTGCATCTTCACATGGCCTTTCGTAAGGACATCAGTCATAGGATATACGGCTTACTCTAACTAGTATCTTAACTATCTTAACTATTTTTGCAAAGACTCTATTGCTAAATATGATCACATTTGCAGACAATGGGGTTTAGGACTTTAGTTTATCCTGTTGGAGGACACAACTTAAGCCATAACGTTATCTTCCCATTTTCCTTTTTAGCTATAGTTCTCTCAATAGTTATGTTTGCATTAGCTCTTGAAAGATTATTATATTTCTTGTAAGATGGAGGGAAGACCAACATAACAGTCTTTTCAGATAATCCAAAGAATTTTTAAATAGGTTAATGGGTAGAATAAAATTGTCCATTGCCACATATTTCCTCAGGGTCATCCTTTGAGCAAATATGTGCCCTGTTCATAAAAAAAAAAAAAATTTTGTACAGCAGAGAGGGGCTCATTGTACACAACTGTACTCTAATACTGGAGAAAGAAACAGAAGGAAATAAATAAGACTGCTTCAATTTATGCAGAATTGTGAGAGGGTTATATAGTGTTATCTTTCCTAATATACTACACAGTGCTAATGCTTGATTGTTAAATGAACAAGGACCATCTTGTCTTTGGAAAGTCTCAGCATGATCTGAGGCAGCCTGAGAAATATCATGTATCTCACTATTTCATTCATACTTTTCTATTCATTTATTTATAATCTGCCTTGTTCCAATAATGAATTAAAATAACATAAAAATGTACACAAGATGCTACAATAAATGTAAGCTAAGGAAGACAATAAAAGGACTTAGACTGTAACAATTTGAGGCTTGGGTCCTTCAAAACAAATTGTGCACTCACCACTTGATCATTTCGGTGTCCCATTCATTAACTGAAATTTGTGTATTTAAAAAATATGTGGGCAATGGATACAACTTGAACACCATGTAGCTATTTGAATTCAGAAACTAGTAGCTGTGTTTTCAAGGGAAGTGATATATTTGAAAAGGACTAGTGAATTATTTTTGCCTAGTAATTCTGAGCCCTAAATGCTTGGCTGCTTGCAATGAGAATTGGTCCTCAAAAATGAGGGCCCCATGACCATACGGTCATCTCTCCAGGGCAACCTGAGGCAACAGAATAGGTACCTAGCTGAGCTATGCAGCTGCTATCCATCTGGTGAACCTTGCTTGCAGAAGCACTGTGCCTTTTGTGATTCACAAGTCAGGATCCACTTTCTTTGGTGACCAAGAAGCAGAAAGACAATAATTGGTTTTCAATATGTCAATATTTGTCATACCTGTTCTAGAATGGGAAACCACTGTTGGTTGAGGATCTTTCTCTTTCTTCCCATTTGGTTTAGGAAAATAAGAGGGAGCATTAAAATTTATTTGTTTGATTTTTCCTTTTCCCTGTGATTTTTTAACGTTTAAATTATTTAAGTTCCCTTCATTTACAGAAAAAAAATGATGCCTGAAAGGGCATTATTAGTCATTACACTGGGACCACAGGCATAAACCAGGACGTCCCAGGCAAACCACACAATGTGGCCACACTGTATGTAAGGATTATCAATTTATGTTTATAGCATTGCAGCAAAGCATAATTTAGTACAAGAAGTTCTATGGTGAGTAAGTGGAAAGGGTGAATTGGACAATATTATGAATTTTAGAAGTTTGTTTCTCTGCTGGCCTGACATAATGGAAAGGCAGATTTTTAAAGAACCCATGTAACTAACAGCCAGTACACCATTCAAGGAGTCTTTCACCAATGTTTTCTCTCTGCTGAGTTATGAAACCTGAGCTTCTGGGAGTTTGAGATTACATTTCTTGAAAATTCCTTGGATTGAGGGTATTCTAGATTCACAGCCAAATGTAGCATCTTATCCTTTAATAATTAAATATAAAAAAGTACAAATTGACATTGAAAAAAAAGAACATGTAAGGACACTAACACACACTAGTGTAGGATGCCATTCTCCGTGTATTCTGACATGAGCCACATTTGCTTCTACCTTGCAAGCAATGGATGCTTCCATTTATTGGCAGCTGGTCTTCCTCTGTCTCTTCCACTCTACACATTTGTCTACTGGTTATCTGGGTGCTGAACACAATCTGTCTGGAACTTGTGGCATGCATTCTATAAGGCATTCTTGATTTAATTGTCATTAAAAAGTCCCCGCAACCCGGACTT
>CAUYRT010035953.1:0-16792 GCA_963574885.1 Lepilemur ruficaudatus
TAATGTCACTAATGTCACCACTTCTCTTCCAGATTTCTAGGCTTGAATTCTGAACTTCTGTGTAGCCAGCTATCAAGCTGACAATAAACCACAATTGATAAGGGATATCTGGAGACATCTGACCCTTTCTCCCCAACCCATCATGGCCTCTCACGAAAGGGGCAGGTCTTTACTGTCATGTTCTGTATCATGTACCTTGTACTGGGCCCAGCCCCTGCCTGTCACTGACCTCAAGTGTTTAGAGAGACCCTGTCAGGAACAGCCCATCCGCAGCCTGGCCAGTGGTCTGGGGAGAAAAGACCGTCTGGGTCAATTAGTTGTTGCTTGAAGGGATTTTATTACTGTTTTCTTTTTTTAATTTTTATTTATTTTTATTTTTTTATTTCAGCATATTACGGGGGTAAAAATGTTTAGGTTACATATATTGCCTTTGCCCCACCCGAGTCAGAGTGTCAAGCATGTCCATCACCCAGAGGGTGCACACCACAACAATTAGGTGTGAATATACCCATCCTTTCCTCCCCCTCCCACCTGCCCAACACCCGACGGATGTTATTACTATATGTGCACATAAGTGTTGAGCAATTAATGCCAATTTGACGGCGAGTACATATGGTGCTTGTTTTTCCATTCTTGGGATACTTCACTTAGTAGAATGGGCTCCTGCTCTATCCAGGATAATAATACAGGAGGTGCTAGATCACCGTTGTTTTTTGTGGCTCAGTAAAAGGGATTTTAGAACCAGAAGGCTGAGAGACTATTGCCAGTGAGCCAGAGAAGTTGAAGCTGAGGGTTCACATGGTGGAGTTAGGACTATAGAGTTCTGGGGCAAACAAAGCTACATATAAGTTGAAGTTATGGGCTGGAAAATTCTGGGGAGGTATAAGAAGGAGGTCAAGGGGGCACAGAGAAGGGAGCAGACCTGCAGATAGATGCAGAGACAAGCAATGAGGCATCTCCTCAGAGCCACGTGGGACATGGCACAGTCTGATTTCCAATTGCAATTGCTGGGAGGCCCATCTGAATTATAGCTCTCTTTCTGGATTCTTGCGAAAGTTCCTTGTACATTAAAATACTCCCACCCACTTTTGTTTTAGCTACCATGAATGGATTTCTCGTTTTTCAATCCTAATTATTAAACAAACAATATGTCCGGGCACGGTGGCTCACACCTGTAATCCTAGCACTCTGGAGGCCAAGGCAGAAGGATTACTTGAGCTCAGGAATTTGAGACCAGCCTGAGCAAACGTGAGACCCCATTGCTACAAAAAATAAAAAAATTAGCTTGGTGTTGTGTCTTGTGCCTGTAGTCCCAGCTACTTGGGAGGCTGAGGCAGGAGAATCACATGAACCCATGAGTATGAGTTTGCAGTGAACTATGATGATGCCACTGCACTCAACCTGGGTGACAAAGTGAGGCTCTGTTTCAAAAACAAACAAACAAACAAACAAAAAATGATATATTTCGCAGCTGTCTAAGCATTTGCTTTCTGTGGTCATCACTCTATTAATAGTTTAAGCCTCTCCGAAATTATTGCAATAACTTCAACACTATTCTACAGACTACAAACCTCCACCCAGCCAGTTTCCTGCTTCCCACCACCAGGTTAATCTTCAAAAAACCCAGCTCCAGTCACATCACTCCCTTGCTCAGAAACCTTCCATAATTCCCTACTGTCCAGCAAATATTGCACAAGATATTGTCATTCAAGGCCAGCCTACCTTTGTAGTTTTGTCTTCTACTACTTCCAAACACACAGAAATGTGCCTGCGTATGCTTGAGCGCTCTCTCTCTCTCTCTCTCTGTCTCTCTGTCTCTCTTTCATCTGTTTGTTTTTGGTGTCTGCGCAATTGTCAAAGTACATTGTTGTGGGTCTGGCCCACCTTGTGGTATATACACGCTCATAGCTTTCCATGACCTACAGCACATAGAAGCCTCTCATATTATTCTTTATTTTTCAAGAGTATACCAATATACCTCATTTATTTCAAATAGCATGAAAATATTTACAGATCTTTGTCTAACTCACTACTCTTAAGGGGAAGCAGCCAAAATCTTTAACTAATACATGGTTAGAAACATAATTAAAGTTTATTCAAGTTAGCAATTTGAAAGTTTGAATACTGTCTCTGTCTCTTGAAATCATATTTATCTGTAAAACTCACCCGAAAATTCACCTTTTCATTGAGACTTTTTTTTCTGTCCACTAAATCTCCATGTTTCTTCCTCTCTTATAACATTTATTTTATTTCGTCCTTACCTTAATGCTTATTTTCACAATTATCCTTGCTTAGATTATAACCAGTGTGAAGGCAGGCCTGTGTCTTATTAATATTGATGGCTCCTGAAGTTCCCCAAATGTTTCTCTGTCTATAACAGTAGTTCAGTGATTTGTGATTTAATTTTTTTAACCCTCATTGATTAAATAGTTATGAGTCTGCGTGGCATTTTGTTAGTTAACGAAGTTGATGTATCTACAACTCCAGGAATTAAAATCTGCTCCGTAAATAGAATGTGCATACCAACTAATGTCAGAGCACAGAGCTTTCTTTATTTTTCTCATGTCGGATGAGTAATGTGTCGACGTCATAACAAGGTTTGAGGGAGGCACATCTCACAGTGCAGGTGAACACCCCATCATCATGCGTGTGAACTACAAAAGGATCATCTTCTAAGTATGGCCAAGACTTCAAATGGTACTAAAACAATTATTTGGCTTATCAGTGCATTTTAATCACATTTTTAAAACCATGTGTAACTATTAGTAAATAAGAGTAGATTCCAAAGAATACGATCTGATCAACAGAGCAAAGGATACATTCCAGATCCCTTCTCAAAACTTTGCCAAAAAAGTGCCTTTTTTCACTGATCCCAGAATATTTGCACTCTGCATGCCAACAGACACCTTTCTTTTGTGCCTAACAATCAGGAGAGTGACTTCTTTGGCCATCGAAATACTTGTAAATTTGCATCATTTAAGAAGTATTTATTATTTAGTAACTCTTTACAAAGCATTAGGTTAAAACCTGTGCATTATATAAAACATTTAAGACATCTCCTATATGCTGAAGAAATGTGGAGTCTAATTGGGCAAACTAAATACAGATACCTGAAAAGATTGCAATGTAGCATAGCTGTATTGTTCTAGTTACCTGTTACTGGGCAATAAACCACCTGTGATATAAATGAACCACAGATGACCCTTGTACGTTGGCTCTCATGTTTACTTCTTCACTGTAAGCTGACTGTCAGCTCAAAGCCCATTGGCACTAAACTCAAACTTTTACACATCCAATTTAAAAAAATTATAGCCCAAATAAGCATATTTTCAGCCATACAGAGCCCACCTGCTTTGTATACTCTATAAACTGCACCCAATATCTGTTAAGCACACGTAAGACAAAGCCTAGGGCTGTAAATGACTCCAGGCTGTTATGCCCCTCTGAAGTCTCTGACCCACGGTGCTGCTGAGCAACATCAGTCTGTTCTCTGATTCCCTTGTCCCCCAGAAGGTCTTGTGCTCTCTTCTCCCTCTGGTGATGGCCCCTTACTGCTATCTCTGAAAGGTCTTCTGCTGTGAGGGACTACTCCTCATATGCAGCCTGTCCGCGTGCTTCCCAAGTAAAGCCTGTTGTGTGCTCATGGTCTTGTTTTTCTCTTAATATATCTGAAATCCTCAAGCTCACTACAACACTCCAAAACTTAATGGCTAAAACAACAACAACATTTATTTGGGTCAGTTTGCAATTCAGACAGAGTGTGGTGGGGTGGCTTGTCTCTGCTCTACTTGAGCACCAGCTAGAGAGGCTCAACTGGAGGTTCCCTTCCAAGATGGTTTCCTCACTCCCATACCTGGCACCATGATGCTCCTTCACACCACTCCTCTGCCCTGCCATGGGGTAGCTCATCCTTCAGGGCCTTACCATGTGACTTATACTTCTTAACTACATGGAAGCTTCAGGGTTGTCAGTCTTGTTAAATGGTGCCTCTCTAAAACAAGCATTCTAAGAGGCCAAAGAAGATGCTATAAGTCTTCTTATCTAGCTTCAGAATCCCAGAGTGACATTTACACAGCATTCTGTTGGTCAGGCAAGTCATGAAGGACAGTTCCAACTCAAGGGGAGGGGATTAGACCCCATCTCTCAATGGTGGATGTAGCAAAGACTTTGCAGCCATCTTTAATCTACCATAATGATTATTTATGTATTAATGTTCACTGGGTAATACAAACAAGAATTGCTTATACTCTATCACAGGGGTCAACAAACTATGCCTGTGGGCCAAGTCTAACCCACAGCCTATTTTTATAAATTAAGTTTTAATGGAACATAGTCATGTCCATTTGTTTACATATTGTCTATGGCTGTTTTTGTGCTACCGCCGCAGAGCTGAATAGCTGCAATCAGGACTGTATGACTTGCACAGTCTAAAATAATCACCATCGAGTCCTTTATAGGAAAAATTTGCTAACCCTTGTTCTAACACGTAGTTATGTTCTGCTAATCCTTGATTTGAATTGCTTTTTTAAAAAAACTTGAATTGCCTTTTAAAAGTATACTTCTTAACTACAGAAACTCCTTAGAAAAATTCAACTTAGAAACTTGCAATTTACATGCTGCCATAGACGCACAACAGAGCCACTCTATGGGGCGATAGTGAATCAGTTTTGCCTTCCACCAACAGATGGTGTCCACAGTTGTGCTGTTCATTCTATTCTCGACTACTGGACTTGTGAGGTTGCCATGCATTTGCTGAATGTGTGCTTACTTTTAAAGTGTTTTCCAACAGTAGTTACCCTATCAAGACCAATAAGTACAAAAAGACAACGAGTGCGTTAAAAAGTGTTAAGTAACAAAAGGCAGAGCATGATTATGACAAAAAGTAAAAATAATTTTAAAAAGTGAAAGTGATATGAAAATACACTCATTATTTGTTTATATGGGCTAAATTGTTAGAAGGATTGATTTAGAGGAACTAATAATGAATCACGCAACAAATGAAATTGAAGCTAAAGAAGCAATCTCAGAGCCTTCTACCCTTAGATCCTAATGTTTATTCAGGAGATGATTTTCCAGGGCTTGAGGATTTGAAGGCCAAGTACAGTGAAATGATAGTCTTGAAACTTGCAGTGAAAGATATATCCAGGCCAAGCTGAAATCTGCCCAATATCAAAGTGAAGAGAGCATAAATACCACAAAAACAATTCCCTACATTTGCTGAAATCAACAAGGAGGAATGTTTGCCACCTCAGTAGGCTTTCGGGGTAGACAAAACTGGTCTTTATTTTATTTTGTTTTAAAAGAAGATGTTTGATGGTAAAAATCTTTTCATGAACTAAGGGGCTTTATAAGACAAATTTGATCGTAAATATTTTTAAAATGTATTTTCTGAACATGAAGTCCTGTCATTAAAAGAAACAAGGAAACAAACAGACAAGCAAATCAGCACCCACACTCAAATGTGTGAAATGTCACATTTTTAACACGGTGGCTTCCACCAACACATTAACTTTCATTGTAAACCTTGCAGTAAACTTTTGATGTAATTTGGGATTCGTTGTGATTGAAAGCTCAGCTATTAAAAAACCTTTTATTAACAGCATCTATTTATTTTTATAAAGCAAGATTTCCCCCAGATCTATGTAAGTAGAATGAAATACAGAAATATATTGAAAAGTGACTTTCCGTGCCAACCATAACACTCAATTCTTTTTTTGTGTGCTCAAAACAGCCTCATGGTTTTTATTGATTGACTTTATCTTAAGTTCTAATATTAATAAAACACTACCTTCATCTGTTGTATACATGGGGATTCCACATCAAGTTTTCTTTGGGGAAAAAAATGTTCCATTATTTAAAAGCTTGAAAATCATGACTATAAATAAGAGAAACTATTAAAGATTTTTGAGCAGGAAAGTTACATAATGAAAGTGGTACTTTAGGAACCTATCAATCTGGTTATATGTCAGATGGATTGCCCAGAGAACAGTTAAAAAGATAGTGTGAACAGCGTCCTGTGAAAATAACCATTATAATCCAATAGAAAATGCAACTAAGACCCATTATATCTGTTGGAAATCATGAGAGGCATAAAACAAAGTGGTTGAAAAATTATGTTTACATACCGAATAGGTATACTGAAAGGCTGTTTCACCTTCAAGCTCTATAATTTCCTCTACTTTGTGTTCAGATAAAAAAATGTATAAAAGGAAAGAATGATAGTACAGAGAATGTTTAGAGAGATTCCTAATATAGGAATAAGCACCGAACAAGTTGTTACCCTACTTCATTTAAAATGTCTCTGGTTGGTTTAACAGCATTGACTAGATATGAGAATTCTTGCAACTTAACTTTTGATAATGAAAGTCTCCCCCAGCCCCATTTTTTAACTCCAAATTTTATTTTCTTGATTTTATAAAATTATTTTTCAAAGATAACAAATGTTTTTTGTGTAAAAATTATAGAAATACATATAAGCAAGCAAAAAAATAAAATTACTTGAATTTCTGTAACCTGAATAGATTGGCTTGGAAGGCTATATGCTTATAATGTATAGTCTTTCCAATATTACTCTATACAAATGTCTACTAATAGACAAAGTGTCAAATAAAATAGCATTGTACTATACATTCAGCTAAATGTTTCAGAAATGTGTCTGTTATATATTATTAGTTAAATATTTAGCAGCCAGGGAATAATTATTTAATAAACAGTGGCCGGAAAGCTAATACATAATTTTAAGCAGACTATCTTGAAATTTAAACTTAATTTAAATTATGGTTATAAAATATGCATGATCTCCAACATAAAATAAATTTCATTTGTATCCAATCATAGGTTTTAAGGCAAAGTATTTACAAAAAGTAGTCCCTTTTTAACTTTAACATTAGTTTGATCCCACTTTAACCAGAATTTAATATCTGGGTCCATCTGAACATCTCATCATATTGGTACTGAAATAGACTCTACAGTATAAATATTTTATTCCTCCCTATCATTAGTCCAATATTTCCAATTGATGCTGTTAGTAAGGCACATTGTTGTTGCCTTAAATTAGTGTTTTCTCCCATACTTCTGACTCCTCAGCAATAGTCATTAAAACTTTCTCTGCTTCTCTATTATTCTGCTTCCTGATACTCTTGCCACATGAGGATACTGAATCCTTAGTGATTCAAGAGTTGGTCAGAGCACATCATCAGTTACAGGCAGATCCAGGGCTTGACTCCTTGCTCCTGCATTTTTCTCCTGGCTTCTATTCAAGGGCTCTTGCCACCAACCCATTGCCTTGTATGAAAGGAACTGAAATATAAATCCTGAAAGCCCTCATCAACACAGTTCCACTTACATCAGTGATTTTGTGACATGAGACCTAAGGACTGTGTGTGGAAAAGACACAGATTGCATTAAAAACCACAACACAACAATAACAACAAAACCTCTTTTACATTACTCAAAATTGCATGATATTAAGTATTTCTGTGAATTAAAGTCAGACTTATTGGCCAGGTCATTGAGAACCCTTCTTGAGACTTTTGCTGAATATATGGAGAAAGCTATACCATCTTTCAGTTTGTTTTTTTTAATAAACCTATGTCAATAGCAGCAAGATAGCTGAACAGAGACACCAGCTGCCAGAGCGCCTCAGTAAAAAGGAAAGTTTTAGATGAAAGAGAAAAAATGAACAAACAAATAAACATAGATTGGGTGTAAGTCTGAGGGAAGGGTGCCAGAACCTTCAGGAAATTCCAAGGGAAGAAGTTGCAGAGCAGAACAAGAAGGAGCAAAGTCTCAGCAGAGATCAACCCCATAGGGCTTGGAGTCCAGTGAGAAGGGTAGGTAGAGTGGTTTATTTCTCCCTCCCTCGCATCTCTGACAGTCAGTGGGTTCCCGAGCCGCTGGAGAGACTTTCTACCTATGCGAGCCCAGAGGCTGCTACACCCAGTGAACTGGAAGCTTCTTGTGGACAAAGCACCAGGCTCTCAGTCCCCCTGGGACACTTCCCATCACCAGAGACTTGAGTCAGGACAGCAGGTGCCATATTGCTTCTCTACCCACTGTGCACCTTTATCCTCCCCGAGGGGCTTCAACTTCCCAGGTTTTGTCTTGCTCATTTCCACACAAGTATTTCCCAACACTGGCCCAGACTGCAGTAGTCACGGGGGTCCAGCGGGTCCCTGATGATCTGTGTGACTCCAGAACCTGAACATTCTGGGTGGCCTGCCTCCTGGAGGGAGGGACGGAGATGACCAGAGTGTTAGCTTTCCTCCATTCAGACTCTTTTCCTTTGCTTCCCCTCCCCAACTTATGGCTGCTGTGAGTGATAATTGAGCCACCATACTGAGGCTTCCACAAAGAGTGAGGCTCAAAACTTTCCACTTGGGGTCCTGCGGTGGACTGAGGGTTGCTCAGACTGGGAGCTCCCTGCTCACTGGTCCCCCCAGTGCTGCTTGCTCAGTGGCTCCATCAGAGCAGAGCACATCCCAAGGTGGAAGAACATCGAACATGCTTGGGTATTCCGTGAGCAACTCGGGACCAGTGCACTTCTCTCTGGCATGGTCAGGGATTGATCTTGCAGGACCCAGTAATGGGCCTACAGGCCAGATCCTATACCCTCAGATCTCAATTGTGTTGCTTGGCAGCACAGAAGGGAGATTTGTGAACTAGTCTCAGGAGACGAGGGACCCCATGTGGGCAGATCTGAAGGGAGAGTGCAGTGTGGGTCCTGGCTACTGCGTGCTGGTGAGGCATCCCTCCCCCCATAAAAGGTATGTGCTCTCACCTTACATCAGGATCCTGGGCAAGGAACCTCCCTGCCTGCAGCACAGTGGTGGGGGAGCTCGATTGGCTTGAGCTCCTGCATAGCAGTGGACAGCAAGGGGAGACTGAAGACCAGGTGAGGGGGCAGAGGAGCGAGGCCTGATCCAGACTGTCAGACTGTGAATCTCAGATGGCCCCACCTTTATAACCAGACATTCTGATTGGAAAGGGACACTTCAGCCCCTCCCTGGTGGCTTTACTCAGAAGCTGGGAGCAGACCTTTGACCTCTGCTGAAACAGCTACCTCATCAGCTTTTGTGGAGCCTAAAGGCAAGCTGACCCAACCCAGTCCCCCAAACCCCCCAACTTCTGCTGTGGCAGAGAATAAGGACTCGCCTGCAAGTTCCAGGGCCCCACCCACCATCTGGGACATTTGAATGCATTTCCTGAGAGGTTAGAGCTGATCATAGGACCCCAAAACAACATTGTATATTGTTCCTTCTGGCAAGTGCAATCTACTGACAGTGAAATCAATTTGCAAGCCCTTTACAGCATCTCTGACTCAATCATATAAGATGTGATGGATTCTTGCCCATAAGCACCACCTACTGTCTCAGAGATTAAACTGGGCATGCCATTACAGTTTAAACTATTAAGAAGATCATTGGACAGGTGAAAGAAAAAGGATTTCAAAGACCTCCATCCTACCTCATCAAAGAGAGACAGGAAATCTGCCCACTTACATAGCTTACCACTCCTGCAGCCTACAAAAAACTAGCAATAGAGAAAGCCACCACACTAAGGATATCTATGACCAAGCATCCATCCAGAATGTAGATCTACATCAAAGCACTCACAAGCAAAGCCAAAGGTTCTTATCCAACATATGCTACAAACACATTTGTACATGTGAGGATAGGGAAAAAGCCTAATCTAAACAAAAGAAAACCCCAAAATAAGAAACAACAGCTGCTCCAGATGAGAAGGAATCAGTGAAAGAACTCCAGAAGTATCAAAAATCACAGTGAAAGAATACCCCCCCCCACAAAAGGGAACATCAGCTCTCTAGTGGATACTAACCAAAATTAAAATATTGAAATGACAGATAAAGAAATCTAAATATGAGTTGGAATTGATAAATAAATTCAGCAAAATCTCAGGTTACAAAATCAATGTACACAAATCAGTACAACTTCTGTGGAAAACTGTATGTAGATTCCTCAAAGAACTAAAAGTTGACCTACCATTTTATCCAGTAACCCCACTTCTGGGTATTTACTCAAAGGAAAAGAAGTCATTTTATCCAAATGATACCCACACACAAAGGTTTATTGCAACACAATTCACAATTGCAAAGATGCACAATCAACCCAAGCGCCCATTGATTCATGAATGGATTGACAAAATATAGTATATGTATACCATGGACTACTCTTCAGCCATGAAGAAAAATGACTTAATGCCTTTTGCAACAATTTGGATGGAACTGGAGACCATTATGGTAAGGGAAGTATCTAAATAATGGAAAAACAAACACTGCATGTACTTGTTATTCAATTAGAACTAACAGATCAGCACACATGTGCACAGAGGGAAGTAAATCTCAAAGGAAACCAAGCTGGGGGGAGGAGGAGTAGCAAGGGATGGGCAAAAGCCTACTTAATGAGTACAGTGAACACTATCTGGGTGAGGGGCACGCTTTTAACCCTGACTTGAGCATTACAAAAGCAATCATGTAAGCAAGAACATTTGTACCCCCATAATAATTTGAAATAATAAAAAAATAAATCTATGTCAATAGTAAGTATTAAAATGAATATGTTCAAGAACTCTATATTTGAGACCTCTCATCAAGTTTATACTTTGTCATTAATTTATATTGTTTGAATATAGTTGTCTAAAAGCCAGAAATCTAATGAAGTATGTTTTGTTATTCAGCCCATGCTTTTGTACAATGACATAACTGAAAACTTCACCATTTGCTTTCTAAAAGATAATGGTGTTTATATAGATGTCTCAAACATGAAATGACCCTACTTGATAATTTTTGCATGTAATTGTTGTTTTTTATAAGTTCATTAGATTTTTTCCTATCAAAATAAAAATATATTGTCTTTATCACACTGAAAATAAATAAAGTGAGATTTATTAACCTGTACCATTGTTTCACTTATCCGATTGGCAATAATCAAAAAGTTGAGCAAAATTTTGCTTCTGCGGCTATGGAGTAATAGGTACTCTGATGTATTGCTCGTGGGAGGATACCATGATATGACCCTTATGAAGGACATTTTGGTGATATTTTTAATAGTTACAAATGTATTTACCCTTTGACCCAGCGATCTCACTTCTGGGAATGCATCTTACTGACACATCTGCACCCATCAAAATGATTTATGTCTAAGGTTATTCACTTTTGCATTGTTTGTAAAAGCAAAAGATTGGAAACGACCCAAGTATCTATCAGCAGAGGAGCCGTTAATTAAATTATGGTACACGCACACAATGGAATATTAGGTAGCTATAAAAAACAATGAGGAAGCAGGAGATGTACTGATAAGGAAAGATTTCTAGGAAATACTGTTAGAGGTAAAACTCAAGGTGCAGAATAAAGTACATGGTAAGCTACTTTTTGTATAAGAAATGGAGAAAGTAACATGAGCAATTAATACAAGAGGTTAACTCTGGCAGGAGGGAAGAGAGTGTGAGACAATGCAAGTTAGGAGGGGAGTCCTCTCAGTGTTTACTTTGTGAAATTTTTTTAAAAAGTTACTAAAAATGTTTTAGAAAAAATTAGCCAGGCATGGTGGTGCATGTCTGTAGTCCCAGCTACTCGGGAGGCTGAGGCGGGAGGATCGCCTGAGCCCAGGAGTTTGAGGTTGCTGTGAGCTAGGCTGACGCCACAGCACTCTAGCCCGGGCAACACAGTGAGACTCTGTCTCAAAAAAAGAAAAAAAAAAAGTTACTAAAAATGTTTTAGAAAAAATTAGCCAGGCATGGTGGTGCATGTGGTAGTCCCAGCTACTCGGGAGGCTGAGGCGGGAGGATCGCCTGAGCCCAGGAGTTTGAGGTTGCTGTGAGCCAGGCTGACGCCACAGCACTCTAGCCCGGGCAACACAGTGAGACTCTGTCTCAAAAAAAGAAAAAAAAA
This sequence comes from Lepilemur ruficaudatus, assembly GCA_963574885.1. NCBI lineage: Eukaryota > Metazoa > Chordata > Mammalia > Primates > Lepilemuridae > Lepilemur > Lepilemur ruficaudatus. The sequence goes on from CAUYRT010035953.1 coordinate 11,909, forward strand.
AGTTACTAAAAATCTTTTGAATGTGTTACATATAAAATAAAAACTAAATAAATGTTTAGAAGACATACATTTTAGTTCCATTGTTCTAGTTAAATGACAGATCAGGGAAAGAATGCCCCAAATCCTTTCTGGTTTAATCATTTTGAATGAGAACATTGAGCTCTCTTCTCAGATGAGCTCTCCTGTTGTAAGAAAAAAAAGTTAAGAAAAATATAACATCAATGCACTGCTCACTTTGCTTGATAAACATTTGGGAATTGGCCACTTTATGGCATTAAGACATCTAAGAATAGCCTAAGCAACACTGACGTTGCTGACTTCTTACTTTTCTGACCCTGCCTTTTCTGCAAAGAGGGATATAGGTCATCAAAACCTCTCTATTCCGAATATATTTATCTTATGGCTGAAAGGGAAATGGTAAAAGTATTTGTACTTTCATGTGGACAATCATTTATTTCAATAAATGCCACGAAATACAGCAGAAACATGTGAAGTGATTAAGCTGAGATGCAGAGAATTATCAAATAAAATTTTTATAAGCTTGTTTATGCACAAGAGTAAAGTAGTCATTTGATTAGAATAGAGTTCAATTGAATAAAACAGGCATAATTCATTACCTTGATAGGATAAGACACCCTTTTCAAACCTTGGCTCAAAACAGACATGGTCAGAGTTCAGAAGAAAACTGAAACATGCCACACTATCTCTCCTTATTCATCATGCACCATTCATCGACGGGCTGTAGTTAGCTGTGTAGGCTCTGTTCTGGAATGCCACTGAGGACCTGCTGTACTTACCACCTTGTTTTGTTTTTAATGTGCAAAAGTATACGTTAAATGTATATGACATATATTCATTCATACTCTGAGTCTATGTCTAAATATAGCCCTTGGATTATGTGTACGAATGTTAATCTGCAACAATTTGGGTTGCTTTGGGCAGAGGATATTGTTGCACAGTGTAACACAGGAAGTAACAGAATCAGAGATTTCTGCCAAAGGGAGGAAGCACTTTCAAGGAATATTCTTCTTGGAAACTGTCTTCTTCTTCCCCACAAAATTCAGCCTGGCTTATAAAACCCCTCCTATCACTACAGCAGAACAGATACAGTACAAAGAAAACCCTAAGTGATGTCATTCCTGAACATGAGGTAACTGTGATGTGCCTGTCACAGGGTGGATGTCTTTCTGTTTCAGCAGAGTCAGCATCGGTGTCGGCATGTGGCTTGTTGCTAGCACATCCATGGCGAGTGAGAGAGTCGGACATAGATTCAAGTGTGTCTGAATCCCATTATCCCACCATTACACAAAGTGGCCTCATTTTCTGATTGATGAGTTCACACTGAGTGTGAACTTTAAGCAATCGTAGACTAAGAGATTAAGAATTCTCAGCGTAACAACAATAAATGGCCACCCAACACAGACTAGCAGTCTATAAAACGCCTTCCATCAGCACAGCAGAGCAGATAGAGCACAAGCATGTAGCAGGGTGTGATACACACAGAGAAAGTTGGTGGATACGGAAGGACCAGAACGTGCATTAGTTGAATCTCATGTGAAGCAGAGCTGCCCCGTCTCCCCATTCTTCTCACGGGTTTGTGTTCTCTGCATTTGATCAAGCCACTACTGTTTAGTGAGAGAGAAAAGTATCGGAATAACAAGCACAATCCTTTGCATCGGAATAAACTGACATGCACTGACAGTTCAAGCGGGGAGGTATCAGCTGATACGGCAATGGTGGAGCTTCACCTCATTTACCAGTGAGGTCCTGGCAGGTAGCATATGGCACACTCAAATCGAGTAATTGGAAGAGAGTTTTATAAAGGGACTGTAAGCAAAGATGTGCACAAGGTTTAGGAAAAACAAGTGATGGAACAACACCCTGCAGCTTGCAGCAGCAGGGAGCTTTCAACACCTCTCGGTCTGAAGGGACCAGAGTGGAGAGTACACTCTGGGTATAAGGATGAACTTGCTGACAGGAGCTAGGAAACTTGGGGGGAAACGCACTCAGTTGGAGACAACATGGCCACTCTAGAGGGGACATAAATACCCTGACTTTGCTTTCCTTTTACCTTCCAATTTCCTGCTGGTATTGCTTTTGGCTGAAAGCCAAAGCCCACTGAAAGACACTGCTGAGGGGACTGCACTGGCAAAGTCCTGATGGTTGAGCTTCCTGGGGCACAAAGCGTGGTGGAGAAGGGCGGAGGGCGGGTCTTGAAGGGCAGGCAGAAGACATCCAGCACATCTCAAATGCTTCTAATAAAGAGACTTTGGATGACCAACCACTTACAGAGGTTTGAGCAGGGTTAAGAGACCTAAGAGAAATGGTAGAACCCCAGGAACTAGCCACATCAGGAATTACTGTCCCTAGAACTGAAGGGACAAGTGGGAGAAACAGTGTCACTGGAATTCTGTGAGAATTGCAGTTGCAGGGGAGGGGAGGGACAAAATACTGTCATTTCAGGGAAATTTCGTTCCTGTCAGAGATGTGGCCCTGAAGCAACCAGGAAATAGGGAAGGAATACTGTAGTCTCTCCTATTCTCTGATCCCTTGCTGGTGTCCCCTACTGACCCAACCCAACCAGAAACCAACCAGGAAGGCACCAGAGTGCTGAAGTCCACAGGGGTCAGCCTTCTAACACGCGGGGTGGACAGCCTATCTGGAGAATAACTAGCACAGCAACCTAACAGTATAAATCATTACCTCTGTCGTATTATCTATCTCTCTTTTTCCTTTGGGAATTAGTCATTCATTTGTAGTCAAAAAATATTCACTGAGCACCTTTATTTTTTCTATTTTCTTCTTTACGGAATGGCAGTGTTTATCCTATGCCTGTTTCATCAATGTGTTTGGGAAGAAGATAATTTACTTTCTAGCCCCCAGGTCCACAGAGGGAGAGGGATTTTGCTCCAGGGTGGGTCATACGTAGCAGAACATCATGTGAAGTCAGCGGCAGAGATTTGAAGGCTGTACCTGAGAGCCAAAGAACATCGAGGATTGCTGGCAACCACCAGAAGCGAGGAGACAGGCACGAATAGGATTCTCCCTCAGATTTTTCTTTCTATTTTGGACTTCTTGCCTCCTGAACTGTAGAAGAATAAATTTCTGTTGTTTGGGGCCACCCAGTTTGTGGCCATTTGTTATGGCAGCTTTAGAAAACTAATATGTTTTTACTTTTCTTATTGCTCTAAGAACGGTTTTTCTTTGTTCTTGGTATTCTGCAGCTTCACTGTGGTATAACTAACTGTGGTCTTCTTTGATAGTTCCTGCTTGGAATTCATCTGGTTTCTTGGATCCCTCAGGGCTTCCGTTTGGTTTTAGCATGGAAGTTCCTTATTCACTTTTGCTTTTCCATGCTTTAAAGATAGTTCTAAAAATAACTTTCTAGAAGTTTTGATTGTTTTTAGTGGGAGGGCTGGTGTAATTAGCCCAGCCTGACTTTATTAGTGAGAGAAGTCTCTGCCAGAGTGATCCTTTAATAACCAAATCAAATCATGTCTGTATTTTGCTTAGTACTCTCTAACGGCTACTTACTACGTGTATGATCAAATCCCAAATCCTACTCCTGACCTTGGTGATCATGCCTGGATCAAAGTCTTCATCCTCTTTCTCCTAGAACATTCTCTCCCTTGCAAGCACTTCTTCTTGCCATGGCCCTGCAATGTTGCAGATTGTTCCCACTGCAGGGAACAATTTCTCTCCTCTCTGTTATTATTTTCCCAGCTAAATTTTAGTCATATTTCATTTTTTAATATCAGGCTTCTAGGAGATGCAAAAGGCTCTATGAAAGAAATTAAGAATGACTTTGAGAGTTAATATTTCAGAGCAAAAGTGTTTTCTCTAGCTCTCTTACATCACACCATGCAAATGTAATTGTTTTCACTTCATTCAGTGCCGTTCATTTCAATACTCATTTATTGAACTCCACATATCAAGTATTGCATAGGAATTATGAAACCAGGGTCCAAAAATGAATATGACATGATCCTTTCACCTCAAGGACTTCATAGTTTGGTGAAGAAGAGAAGATATGCATTAAGAAAGTAATTTTAATGTTTTTTTGGTTAGATAAAGGTCTACAGAGAGAGTTATAGTTGCCCAAAAGAGGGAAACTTAGCCAAGCCTGGGATTTCATAGAAGGCTTTCTCAGCACCTTTCCACCAGGTTCCGTGCAGTTCAATATCTCTAGAGTCTAGAGAAGACTTTGCTCTGATTAAACTGGGTAGCAGGAAAGGTAATTTTAGAACTAAAAATGGTTTTGTCCTTTGGCAAGAACATAATCATTTATATTACTTAATTTAGCCAAGAGCTTTCTTTTCACACACAATAACTAATGAAGAGTTGTCCACCCTGTCTTAAAAGAGCAACTTGTAAAATAATGGTATTATTAGGTCTATTGACTGGGAAGTGGACTATGATAAACTTGTAAAGCAAGACCCCCTCTACCTGTTCCAGAAAAGAATGACTCTCCTGACAATAGAGCAGTATCTTCAAATTGGGGTTTATGTACACCTGGGAGCATCTGGAACCTTTCCAAGGCCTCATAGGACCAGGATTTTAAGGAAATCAACTTCCAGATCTTCCACTTTCACATGCACACTCTCAGAAGCTGCTAAATTTTTCTTCTGTGCTTTCCTATTTTCCATATCTCCATTTATAATTTCTCTTCTCACACTTTATAAAAGCAGGCCAGTTGCAGTGGCTTATACCTGTAATCCTTGCACTTTGGGAGGCCAAGGCAGGAGGATTGCTCGAGGACAGGAGATCGAGACCAGCCTGAGCAAGAGTGAGATTTCGTCTCTACAAAAAAAATAGAAAAATTAGTCAGGTATGATGGTGTGCACCTGTAGCCCCAGGTATTCAAGAGGTTGAGGCAGGAGGATT
>CAUYRT010035954.1:0-15171 GCA_963574885.1 Lepilemur ruficaudatus
ACCACCCAAGAAGAGCATGTGAAGCTACTGGCCCATGAGTGTTGCTGGCTGGAGAAGCGGCAAGCGCCTCAGGAGCCAGGTGCTAGAGATGTATACACTGCAGGAGCCTGGTGAGAGGGGACACAGGAATCGGGAAGCAAACCCCTTTCCTCCTGAAATGTCTTTCTAGCACCCTCTACTGATAAAGTTGAACAGCATGTCAATTGGGACAGCAAAAATACTTAGTGTGGTGCTCAAAGGGTGGGAGTGTTCACTAGGGAATTGGGGGGTGGGGTGTGAACCCACGTCTGAGCGATGTGGTGGACACTGTGGAGGGGTGGGACATGCTTAAAAAGTAGTTGGGGAGTGGAATTAGGGGTCTCAATAGGGGAAAGGAATTCCTCAAAAACTGATTTATGTGATTGACTGTACATCTCGGTAAATTCACTGAAAATCATTTAATTGTACACTTAAAGTGGAGTAAAGGCATGATATGTAAAGTATACTTCAATAAAGAAAAAAAATAAATAAAAATAATCTATTCTTGCTTACTTAAGTTTCTAAAGCAGCAGAGTCTTAGATGGAGTTTCCAGGTAAGCAGATTCTGAAATGCAGCAGTTTACCATGGTGCACAGATCTTACTAGGTGGTGTCTTTAGGTTCACCACTTATGACAGGGAAAGTCAGCAGCGTTCAGCAAGAGAAGATGCAATGGAGACTGATAAAATCTCCGCCTTTCCCACAGGTAGCTCTGGAACTACAGTGGCCTGTCAGAGTTGTGCCACATAGGATGAAATAGCTCTGCCTCATAAGCCTTTGGTTATGGGCCAGCCCATGAAGGCCAATGTCTTGGGATGGGCAACTGTTTGCAGCCAAGGCAATCCTTGAAGTGGCTCTCAGCTGAAATCTCCCTGCCAAAAATACTCCTAGCATCTGTGGAAGCAAGTGCTTCTTTGAAGGGTGTCTGGATAGCTCTCATCAAATGGTCCCAACACAAGCACAAACTTTACTTGACTTGTGTCCTGGTAAGTTCAAAGTCTTGAACAAATACTAAGCATTCAAAAAATTATTGCAAATAATTGACAATTAAAGAAAATGAAGTATAAGTTAATGTGGGTGGAAGATAGGAGTAGGATTTCAGCGAGAAATCCTAGATGGCAGACTGCATGCGAAACTCGCCAAGCCTCCGGGCATAAGGATCAAACCCCACTGAGACAGTCAGGGGGCCACTGTGCTAGTTCCTCTTTACAATTGAGCAAAGTGTGACCCCTGAAAGATTAGGGATTTTTGCATCAAACTCCAGTTCCAAGTGCCTTGTGTTCAATGCAAGTCAAGTTCCCATGACTCCAAACCTGGAATTCTGTCCCCTGGAAAGAACCATAATTAAATTTGTGCATAATTTATGTTCATTTATGCAGCTGTTCATCCGACAGTAATTAAAGTTAGTAATTCATATTCAATTCTATTTCCAAATGAGTATCTTTCATCACATTCATCTGTATTTTTCAGTTTTTTTTATGATGAAAAAGTTAGTCTTAGTTTCTGATATGATAAATTATAGCTCTCTCAGGAAACTTGTTCTTTCTAAAACATACTCTTTCCTAATGTTACATTTGCAGTTAGAAAAAAATCCCCACTTAGGACTTCTGGTTAAATAGGGGTGTGTGTGTGTGTGTGTGTGTCCAAAAAAATATTTGTCTCAATATAGTTTTTAAATTTTAATCAATGAAATAAAACAAGTGAAAGTTGTGTCAGATTTGCTCACTCACTCGTTTCTTCCTGTTCTGCTCAGGATTTTGACATCATAGTCAATAAATATTGCTGCAAAGGAATAATAAAAATGCACATTTAATTTTATTTTAGAAAGTGTCATTACATAAGCATGTTGCCTTATCTCATATTTCAAAATTATCCTTTGCTTAATCATTTTATCTATACTCTTGGAAGGCAGTATTGCTAAAAAGGTTTTTGGCAGGAAATCACTGAGTCAAAAACTTCCAAAAAAAGATATTGCATCATTGCTTCATGAACTTTGCGTTATGAAAGTTCAGCATCATTTGAGATTTCTTTGAAAATCATGTGAATACCTCTACTACTTTGAAGGATACTTTAAATTAATGAATACGCTAAAATATCCTTTTAAATTTCAAAACTGCATGGTAAATGAATCGCAGTAATTTGCCAGTATCAGTTTTCCTTTAGCCAACTCTTTCATCTCTTGTTTCTCATTTCACAAGTCTTAAATATTAATATAAATGCTATTGCTAATCAAATGTGCTCGGTATTCCAAAGTGATTTGTCTTTGCAAGATAAACGCTTATTTTCATGGCTTTTTAAATTCCAGAATGGGATCAAATAGATCAAATAGAAGCAAGATGTGTTTATTTGTTTGGCAATTCCAAAGTCATACCATTTGGACCCTGGAAAGATTATTTCCTCCATGGACTTAATATCATAAACAATTACTTTGGTGAAGAAGTGTCTGTGCCAAATTAAACACTAGAAATACATTGCTTATTGATAATAGAATGGGTATTGCTATTCTTTCTGTTATTTCTCTCTCTTTCTTGTTCTGTTTGGGGCTTGATAAATTGGCTAATGATAAATTATCTAAACATATGTACATAGGTACTAAAGGGGGTCTTTCTGTAGGAAATATGTTAAAATCATGGAATAATAGACTGGAAAATATCCAGATCACCTAAGAATAATGCTGAAGTGCAAATTCTGAGTCAGTAGTTTTGGAGTGGGGTGGGAGGTGCTATATTTCAAATAAGTTCTGAATGATGTGGATGCAGCTGGTCATCCCTTTACCTAGAAAGACCATAGATGATGGGAAGTAGAATCAGACATTCTCTGAGACAAGGGTTCTTAATTATTATTTTTTTTGATATGTGGTGTGGACTCCTTTGACAGGCTCATTAAGGTTAGGAATGCTTCTTAAATAATGTAACAAAATTCATAATATTATTAAGATTACAATAGACAATTATATAGAATACCACTATCAAACCATTAAAAACTGTTCATTATACAGTAATATTTGTGCTTCATTATTAATATTAAATACCAACACCTTACAAAGGGCCTAATGACTTCTGTAATTTCAAAAGAGTGATATTTTGAGATATCTGAAACAACTATAGTAGGATATGACAATATCTGTGCTTTTTGTTTGTGACAGCATCTAATACCGCTGTGGTTTGTTGCCACATTCATAATTGAGGGAAATGGCATATTTTAGCTAGTGGTTAATAAAGATGTTCATGTTTTCTAAGCAAGCATTCCAAGTTCTTCTGCTGTACTGAAATTGCATAACTTGCAACCAACACAAACATCTAATTCTGTTTGTATTATAATTTATGAATTAATAAATATAGAAAGGAATGCTCAACCTGTTTATGCCATTTCATCAGTGACCCTCACTCCTGCTGCTGTATATTTTCATAGTTCATTTTTGTGAATATTTATTGAACATATGACTATATACATTTTTTAAAATCTAGGTGTCATACTTGGGAAATCAGAATATAAGCAATCAAAGCATACATGACATTTTAAAAAGTTTTAATGGTAATTAATGTTTAAAAGAATTATTTAAAATATTAGTCATATATGTATGCAAGTTTCAACTGCTGGAGTCGATATTATTAATAATAGCAAAATCAACACTAATAAAACCATAAAATAAAGAAAACAGGCCAGGCACAATGGCTCACACCTATAATCCCAGCACTTTGGGAGGCTGAGGTAGGAGGATCCTTGATGCCAGGAGTTCGAGACCAGCCTGAGCAACATAGTGAGAACCTGTCTCTACAAAAGTTTTTAAAAATTAGGCAGGCGTGGTGATATGCACCTGTAGTCCCAGCTACTCAAGAGTCTGAGGCAGCAGAATCCCTTGGGCCCAGGAGTTAGAGGATGCAGTAAGCTATGATCATGCCACTGCACTCCAGCCTAGGCAACAGAGTGAGAGCCCATTTAATAATAATAATAATAATAATAATGATAATGTACAAAGAATACAATGTATAATACCCTGCCAATGGTAAGTGGTTTGCAGTAGACAGGACATCGCACACATGGTGTTATTTGAGTCTCCAAACCAACCTGGACTGTAGGGATGACAGGATCATTGACCACATTGAGAAAATTGAAGTTTGTATGTTTGCTAAGTAACTCACATACTTAGTTGTGAAGTCAGAGCTCAAATCCAGGACATTTTTATACATTGTTTTACTGAGTACCTATTTTTTGCAAGGCACAGTAATAAAAGACAAATACAAAGGGGACAGAGGGGCTCTAATCCTTAGCAGATCCCTGTCCTTATCCCAGCCTGCAGGACAGGTAGAAGGATTGGTTGCAATGGCTCCTTAAACCATTTAGAATACGATAAGTAGGGTTTGTGTACTGGGAATTAACTTTAAATTTAAAAAGTCATACTGTGTAGGCTTTCGTGTCAAAATAAAGAGGAGACAGGCTGGTATGATGAAAGTCTCTGTCCACTCATTCTCACCGGTCAGCGTTCACAGGCCGCCAGGCTGTGGCCCTTTGCCGGGGGACCCTGCTGCAGGACCTGCCGCTGCACCGAACCCCTTAGGTGTGTTTACTCCTTTTGTGCTTGGAAGAGGCAGTTGCTTAAACCCACAGGGTGTGAATGAGGATGGAGTGCCGAGTCCTTCACAGGAAGGAGGGAATTCTCAGTTCTTTTTCCAAATCTTCACCAAACCCAGTTTGATCTTTATGTTTCCCTTTGGTCTCCAAGAATCTAGTGAAAAAATGTAGAGCAGCAGTCCCCAACGTTTTTGGCACCGGGGACCAGTTTCATGGAAGACAATTTTTCCACGGACTGGTGGAGGTTGTGGGGGGGATGGTTTCAGGATGATTCAAGCGCATTACATTTATTGTGCAGTCAAACCTCTCTGCTAATGATGATCTGTATTTGCAGCTGCTCCCCAGTGCCAGCATCACCCTCAGCTCCACCTCAGATCATCAGGTGTTAGGTTCTCATAAGACGCCCGCAACCCCGGTCCCTCACATGAGCCGTTTATCACAGAGTTCATGCTCCTATGAGAATCTAATGTCGCCACTGATGTGACAGGAGGCAGAGCTCAGGCGGTGATGCGAACTACGGGGAGCGGCTGTAGGTATAGATGAAGCTTAGCTGGCTTGCCCGCCACTCACTCCCTGCTGTACTGCGGGTGCCTAACAGGCCAGGGCTGGTACTGAGGCCCTGGGGTTGGGGACCGCAGATGTCGATCAAGACAGATAACTGCAGGGGGGAAATGCTCAAAGTGTAAAAATAGTATGTACAAGGGACACAGGACCTGGGGCCTACCCTATGATTCTCACATAATGTGCTCATGTTTAAACAGCCCGGTTATTTTTAAGCATAGTGATACATCATCCCAAGGACAGTCCCAATTTATTTAATCCTTTTTTTTGTTTGTTTGTTCCAGCAACACTATTATCCTGTGTTCGGTTTTAGTTATAACTTAAAAAGACCAAATGGAAATTATATTTTAAACCTCTACCTCATGCTAGCTAAATAATAATGCAGTGAGCAAATCATCTCGTGTAAAACACTCTAATAAATCAAAATGAGCAAAATCTGTCAAACATCAACAAACAGAAACTAGAAGTTTTCGTGGTTATAAAGGATGACTGTGTTACCATTAGCATACTAAAATCAGCACAGAAAATTCTATCCTTTTTCCTTCCGATGGAATGTATAATGTTAGTATTTTTCCTTGATTTCTTGGGCTTATCAGTAGTCTGAAAGTGGAATAACATGAGAGGAAAATGAAATGGTATTTCTTTAAAATGGGTAATATTATCATTTTATAATTTAAAGTTTGGACACCATTTGAAAGTTCCAATTTCTTTCACTTGATTTCAGTTCATTCATCTGCAAAAATACACAATTTATCTCAGTTCAGTGAGAGCTAATTCTAAAATGGACAATTCAATAAATGAAAAGATAAGGAAGCCCCATTCTGGGTCTGAAAAATTTCAGCAATGATAACATGCTTTCTAAGAAATTAGCACATTTTCAAATTGCCTTTCAAAATTAGTTACATAGCCTTAAGCATTTTTTATTTACTCTCAAAAAATTTTAAATTGAAAGTAACTCTGATGTCACAGGCAGAGTTTACTATTTTTTTAAAATAAATAATAGCTTTATTGGGATATAGTATGCATACCATAAAATTAAGCCTTTTAAAATGTACATTTTAATGTTTCTTTGGTATATTCACAGCCCTGTGCAACCATCACCGATCTTCAATTTCAGAGTGGTGTTGTACATTCTATGGGTTTGCACAAATATATAATGACACATATTCACCATTGTATTATCATTTCATACAGAGTATTCCCACTGCCCTAAAGCTCCTCTGCCTATTCATCCCTCCCTTTCCCTCAACCCCTGGCAACCATGATCCTGTTACTGTCTCTGTAGTTTTGCCTTTTCCAGGATGTCATATAGTTGAATCATACATTCTGTAACCTTTCAGACTGGTTTCTTTCACTTAGCGATATGTATTTAAGTTTCTTTTATGTCTATCATAGACTGGCAATTCATTTCTTTCTGGGACTGAATAAGATTTCTTTGGATTTACCACTTATCTATCTATTCACCTACTGAAGGATATCTTGGTTGTTTCCAATTTTTGGCAATTATGAATGAAGCTTTTATAAATATCCACGAGCAAGTTTTTGTGAGGGCAGAAGTTTTTAACTCTTTCAGGTAAATACCATGGAGCATTATTGCTGGATTGCATGGCAAGTGTATGTTCAGTCTGATAACTTCCAAAGTGGATGTACAATCAATACTGTTATAAATGGTATGATTTTCTTAATTCTTTTTGGATTGTTCAATGGTGTTGTATAGAAATACAATTGATTTTTGTATATTGGTCTTATTTACCATAACCTTGCTAAATTCAAATATTGGTTCCAATAGTTTGTGTGTGTGTTGTATTTTAAGTGTTTAAAACATATTTTGTTTTTCTCTTAATGTATATATTGTCATTCTTCATAAGATTTGGGGAATTTTTGTTAACTTTTCTCTTGTTACTATTCTGCATGAATTTTTTAAATTCATCTATGTTAATGTATGTAATTGAATTTATTTCATTTATACTGTTCATAGATTCAAAACACTGCAATTTATTTACTGTCTTTCTTGTTGATGGAATTTAATTTTTTTCAAGATTTTTAAAACAATTAAAAGCTGCATTGAACATTCTTATGTGTCACTCAGTATATTGTCCCTTCCTCCCTCCCTCCCTTCCTTTCTTTTTTTTGAAATTTGTATATAGTTAGAAATAAAATTGTGGGGTCATAGGTTATGTATTACTTTAACTTGTTAAAATTTTATGGATACCTTATAGTTGTACATATTTATGAGGTGATATTTTGATACAAGCGTAAAACATGTAATATTTATTTTGATACTACTTGTGATATTTTGATACAAGCATACAATGTGTAATGATCAAATCAGGGTAATTGGCATATCCATCACCTCAACCATTTATCGTTTCTTTCTGTTAGGAACATTCCGAGTCCATTCTTCTAGTTACTTTTATACCCATTAACCAATTCCTCTTTATCCCCCTCTCCCCACTACCCTTCCCAGCCTCTGGTGACCATCATTCTACTCTCTATCTCCATCAGATCAATTTTTTTATCCCTCACATATAAGCACGAACGTGTGACATGTCTGTCTGTGCCTGGCTTATTTCACTTAAAATAATGTCTTCCAGTTCCATCTGTGTTGCAAATGACAGCTTTCATTCTTTTTAATGGCCGAATATTTTTCAGCCAATAATTTTTAATGGCTGAATAATATTCCATTGTGTGTGTACCACATTTTCTTTATCCATTCATCCACTGATGGGCACTTAGGCTGATTCCATATTTTGGCTATTGTGGCTATAGTGTTGTAATCAACACGGGAGAGCAGATTTGATATACTGATTTCCTTTGTTTTGGATATATACCCAGCAGTGAGACTGCTGTATCAGATGGTATCTCCGATTTTAGTTTTGAGGAACCTCCATCCATACGGCTTTCCCCAGTGACCATACTAATTTACATTCTCATGAATAGTGTACCAGCATTCTCTTTTCTCTGTATCCCCATCAGCTTCTGCCATTTTTGTCCTTTTGATAAAAACCATTTTAGCTGGGATGAGATGACACTTCATTGTTGTTTTGATTTGTGCTTCTCTGATGATTAATGATATTGAACATTTTTTCATATACCTGCTGAACATTTGTATGTCATCTTTTGAGAAATGTTTATTTAAATCTTTTGGCCATTTTTAAATCAGATTAGTTATTTTTTTGCTGTTGAGTTGTTTGAGTTCCTTATACATCTGGGTATTAATCCCTTGTCAGTTGAATGCTTACAGATACTTTCTCCCATTCTGTAGGTTGTCTCTTCACTTTTAAAATTGTTTCCTTTGCTATTCGGAAGTTTTTAGCTTAGAATGATGCCATCTGTCCATTTCTGCTTTGGTTGCCTGTGCTTTCAGTTGTTACTCAAGAAATCTTTGCCATGACCAATGCTATGGAGTGTTTCCCCAATGTTTTCCAGTAGTTTCATAGTTTCAGGTCTTACCTTTAAATATTTAATCCATGTTGATTTGATTTTTGTATATGGTGAGAGATTGGAGTCTAGTAATATTCTTCTGCGCTTGGTACCTTAATTAGTCCATTTGGTGAGGCCATTTGCTTTTCTGGATGTTCTTGTGGACATTTGTCGATGTTTGGGCATTGAAGAATTAGGTATTTATTCTACTCTTCACAGTCTGGGTTTGTTTTAACCATCCTTCTTGGGAGGGCTTTCCAAGACTCAAAAGGGATTGAGTGTTATTAAGGTCACTGCAGCTGTTTTAGCACTAGGAAGCACCCTAAGCCCAGGAATGCTGTGACTCTTGTGGACTCCTAGATACACAGCCTTGTTGAACTTGGGGAAAATAAGGGGTTCCCAGGTAAAATCTCTCAATCTCTTCCCTTACTTTCACCCAAGTAGAAGGAGTCTCTGTGCTGAGCTGCCTGCAGTTGGGGAAGGGTGGCGTCAGCACTCCTGTGGACACCACAGTTGGCACTGCACTGGTTCTCACCTGAAGACCACAGCCTCCCAGACCAGCACACTACTGGGACTCATACAAGGCCTAGGGATGCTGCTACTGCCTGGCTCCTGCTGATGTTTATTCAAGGCCTAAGGCCACTTTAGTAAGAAGGTAGTGCATCCTGCCAGGCCTGGGTCAGTCTCGCCAACGCAGCAAATTCCCCCTGGCTCAGGGTGGTTCCAGAAACACTGTCCAGGAGCAAAGTCCTGGAATCAGGAGCCTCAGGAGTCTGCCCACTGTGGCTTAGCTGGACCCAGGTTGCAAGACAAAGTCCTTTGTACTCTTCTCTCTCCTCTCAAGCAAAAGGTGTCTCACCACACTGCACTGCTGGAGTTGGGGAGGGGTGTCACAGGTACTCCGGTGGTCACTGCAGCTGGTGTCCTACTGAGTGGCACTCCAAGCCCACTGTGTCTTATACCAGTGAAGCACCAGGGCTTGCCCAAGGTCTGCAGTCACTGTGGTCTGTCACTCAGATTTATTCAGGGTCCCGTGCCACCTTAGTTAGCAGCCTGTGTTGAATCTGGCCAGGACTTGGGTTTCTCCTTCTGGGGTGAAAGATTCTCCTCTGACCAGAGATGATCTAAATGTTTCCTCTGTGGGCACTGGTGAAATCTGCCCAGGTTGTGCTCCACGTGACAGGGTGGCACTGAGTTCCAGTGCAAAGTCTTAACACTCACTTCATTCTCCCTTCCCCAAACACACAGATTCTCTCTCTGAGCTGTGCTGCCTGGGGCTGGGGGAGCGATAGTATAGGTGTTAAGACTGTCTTTCCTACTCTCTTCAATGTCTCTCTCCTTGTTATTATGTTAAAACCAGGTGCTCACCTATTTTGTTTTTGGGTTCTTATGGAGGTGCTTGCTTGCAGAGTCGTTCAGTTTCCTGTGTGGGGATGATCACTACAGGGCTCTATTTGGACATCTTACAGTGCCTCCTCCTTTCTGCATTCTCCTTTATCTTTAAAAGAGAATATCAAAATGTTTTCTAAGAGGCTGAAATAATTTGCACTTTAACCTATTGTGTACTAATAGTTCTTCTTCTTCTTCTTTTTTTTTTCTTTTTTACAAAATGCTATCTCATTGATGCTTACTCTGTTTTTTCTTAATTGCTAATGAATTTGGGGAAATTTTAATATATTTATTAGGAATAAATATGTGTTTCTTTGCTTTTGACAGTAGTGTGTTTATGCCTTTTGCCCATTATTTGTTATTATTTATTTGTATTTTTTAAAATGATTTGTGATACTTTTATACTTTCTGAAAATTAATCTTAAGCAGTTATCTTTGTTGAAAATATGTATGTTGAAAATAGAGTATGTCTTGTCTTTTTTTATTTTTTACAGTGTTCTAGGTCAAAATCACATTTTTGTTTTTTATTAAAGTAGTCACAACACATTAATATTTTAATTTATGTTTAATACTTTTTCAGTATTGTTTAGGTAATCTTAACCTAACTCATGAACATAAACACCCTCCTACCTTCTCTTTTATAAAGTCCATAATACTTTATTATTTCTATTTCAGCCTTTAATATTTATGTCCAATTCAACTGAACTTGATTGCATGTGTGAGATGAGAAACATCTATGTTGACTTTTGCTACGTGGAAGGCCAACGGTCTCAACACTGTGTATGGTATCATAATTCATTTCCTCGTCTATTTGCAATGCTGGATCTTTCTTTTATCAAGTTTCCATATTTTACATTTTATTTCTTTATGTTATTTGTTTGTTCCTGTACCACAGACTTATAGTACATCTTACTACTTGGCAGACAAATTTATCTATCTCATTTTTCTTAAGAGTATCTAGGCCATTTGTGGGCTTTTGCCTTCATACTCATTTTAGAAATATCTATTCAAGTTTCAGTTCAGACTTGAGTTGAAATTGCTTTTAATTCACAGATAAAAATGGCTAACATATTTTGATTCTTATTTTAAAAATCTCAATCTAACTTCTGATCATAAGGCCTTTTCTTTTATGCTATTTTTAAAGTTATTATATAGAGTTCTTGGCCAACTTCCATTTGATTTCTTCCTAAGAACACTGTATTTTTTGTTGCTATGGTAAAAGGACATTCTTAATTAGATTTTCTGCTTACTGCTCTGTAGAGAAATACCATTTTTCTATTGATATTCTATTCAGCAACCTTTATTCATAATACGTTGTAGTCGGAGTTTCTTGGATTTTCTATGTAGGGATTCATTGTATCTGCAAATAGGACAGTTTTGTTTTTCCTTTTCTTATCTTTGCCTTTTTTATTTTTATTTCAGGAAAATATGAGAGTACAAACATTTTGGTCACATTTTATATCTTTGCCTCTCCCTAGCAAGGGTTAGAAGTATGCCCCTCCCCTCCACAATGCTCACTGATCCCCGGATCCCTGGTGAACACCACCACCATGGGAGCACCATAATGTTAATGTGTCAGTACCAATTTGATGGCGAGAACATGTGGGGCCCATTCTTCCAATCTTGTGATACCTCACTTTGGATAATGCGTCTAAGCTCAATCCAGGATAATATAAGCGGTGCTAGCTCACTGTCGTTTCTTATAATTGAGCAGTATTCCATTGTATACATATACCAAATTTTAATAATCCACTCATGAATTGGTGGGCACTAGTTTGTTTCCACATCCTTGCCATAGTGAATTGTGCCATAAACATTTGGGTGCAGATGTCTTTATTATAGAATGTCTTATGCTCTTTTGGGTAGATGCCTAATAATGCTATTGCTGGATCGAATGGTATTTCTATTTTTAGCTCTTTGAGGAATCCAACCTGACAGTTCCTGTCTTCTCATAAGTTTATTTAAATCGTTCACATATAAAGAGATTACTGATGTAATTGAACTAATATATACCATTTTAAATATGTTTTACATTCATCAATCCTGTTGTTTGTTTCTGCTTTTACTTCCCCTCCTTTTCGGCCCTCTCTAGTTTTAATTGAGCATCTTATATTATTTGATTTTCTCTCCTTCCTTAGCTTATCAGTTATATTTATTTTTGGTATTTTTATAGTGGTTTCCCTAGAGTCTGCAATATATATTTATAACTAATGTAAGTTCACTTTCAAATATTCTCTACCAATTCATGGGTTTGTGCAGGTACCTTTATAACAGGTTATCCTCAATTTTTTCTTCCCACCCTTTATAACACTGCTGTCATTCATTTCACTTATCTATATGCCATAATCAACCAATACATTGTTGTTGTTATTACTTTAAACAGTTGTTTGTTAGATCACTTAAGGAGGGGTGGGATATGCTTGAAAAGTAGTTGGGAAGCGGAATTAGGGGTCTCAATAGGGGAAAGGAATTTCTCAAAAACTGATTCATGTGATTAACTGTACACCTCAGTAAATTCACTGAAAATCATTTAATTGTACACTTAAAATGGAGTAAACACATGATATGTAAAGTATACTTCAATAAAGGGAAAAAAAACAGAAAAAAAGAATAGGAAAAATATTTAGTTTATCTATTCTCTCTCTAATTATTTTTCCTTTTTTGTAGATCCATGATTCTGATCTATATAATTTTATTTTTCTGTGAAGTAATTCCTTCATCAGTTTTGTAGTGCAGGTCAACTGTCAACCAATTCCTTCAGTTTTTGTTTGTCTTAAAATATATTTATTTCTCCTTTACTTTTGAAGGATAATTTCTCTGGATACAGAATTCTAAGTCAGTAGATTTTTTTCAACACTTTATATATTTCACTCCACTCTTGCTTGCATGACTTCCAATGAAAAGTCCAATATAATTATTGTCTTTGTTCCTCAATAGGCGAGATGTTTTGTTTCCCCTAGCTTCCTTCATGATTTTCTGTCTGTCTTTATGTTTCACAGTTTGAATGTGATATGCTCAGGTGTAGATTTTTTGGTACTTACCATGTTTGGTGTCTCTAATCATCCTGGATCTTTGGTTTGGGGGCTGTCATTAATTTTGGAAAATTCTCATCCATTATTACTTCAAGTAGTTTTTCTGTCTTTCTCTCTTCTCCTTCTGGTATTGCGTTATGTTTGTTGCAACTTTTGGAATATTTCCACACTTCTTGGATATTCTGTTTCTTTTTAAATATTCCTTTTTCTTTGATTTTCAGTTTGAGAAGTTTCTGTTAACATATCTTCAATTTCACTGATTCTTTTCTTGGCCATATCTAGTTTATTGATGATCCTATCAAAGGCATTCTTCATTTCTGTTACAATATTTTTGATTTCTAGCTTCTCCTTTGGATTCTTTCTTAGATTTTCATCTCTCTACTTATATTACACATCTGTTCTTGCATGTTTTCTACTTTTTCCATTAGAGTCCTTAACGTATTAATGATGGTTATTTTAAATTCTGTATCCAAATCCCAAAATTTGTGTCATATCTGAGTTTTGTTCTGGTGCCTACAGATGGTATTTTTTCTTGCGTTTTAACATGTCATGTTTGTGTGATTGGGTGTATGTATGAAACATGGTCATGATGTATTGGATAATAGAAACTGTGGTATTTAGTCTGTTAGTGTGAGTTTTATATTTATTTGGTTAGGAGCTGGGCTGTGTTTGATGTTAGCTGTAGCTATAGATGACAGAGGCTCCAGTTTCTTTTAGTTTCCTTGTTTTTTTCAGCTTTTTCTAAGAACTCCTTAAATAAAATGTCTGTCTTATAGTATTCTCAGTTGTAATCCATTGCAATTATACTGAAGCCCTGATGATGTGATGCTAAGGTGTTGGGGGGGGGAGAATGCTGTATGATTTTCATTCTTTTAAATTTGTAGATGTTTTATGTCCCAGAATACAGTCTATTGTGGTAAATATTTCATGAGTTCGTGAAAAGTGTGTGTATTCTGATGTTGCTGGGTATTCTGTAAATTTCAATTAGAGACTATTGGTTCATAGTATTGTTAATATCATATATATCTTTGTTGATTTTCTGTCTAATAGTTCTACAAAGTGTTGAGAGAGTGATATTGAAGTCTCCAACTATATTTGTGAATTTGCCATTTATCCTTTCAGTCCTATCAATTTTTGCTTCATTTACTTTGAAGTTCTGCTCTTTTGTGCATACACATTTAGGGTTATTATTTCTTATTGATGGATTATTCCTTTTGTCATTATGTAATATCCGTCTCTACCCTTGGTAATTTTTTTTATTAAGCTTACTTTACCTAACATTAACACAGCCATTCCTGCTTTCTTTGGTTAATACTTGCATGGTAAATGTTTTTCGAAACTTTTACTTTCAACCTTCCTTCATCATTATATTTCTATGCGTCTCTTGTAGATGGCATATAGTTGAGTCACTTTTTTTTATCCATTATACCTCATTTGTCCTTTAATTGGTATATTTAGACCATTTATATTTAAAGAGATTATTGATATGTGTTATAAACTGAATTGTGTCCCTCCCCTCACTCCAAATTCATATATTGAAGCTCTAACCCCCAATGTGTTGGCATTTGGAAATAGAACTTTTAAGGAGATAACTAAGGTTAAATGAGGTCATAAAGGTGGGCCCTAATAGAGTTGTTGTACTAATGATAAGAGCAAGAGATATCAGAGAGCACTCTCTCTTCGCACGCATGCACAGAGGAAAGGCCATGTGAGGCCACAGCAAGAAGGCAGCTATCTGCAAGACAAAAAGAAAGGCCTCATCAGAAATGGACCCTTCTAGGACCTTGATCTTGGATTTCTATCCTCCAGAATGTGAGGCTACACATGTCTTGTTTAAGCCACCCAGTCTGTGCCATTTTGTTATGGTAGCCTAAGCAAAGTAATACAATTTGTTAGAGCTTCACTATGCCATTTTATTATGTGCTTTTTATTTGTTCTGTTTCTCATTACTTTGGTTTTCTTTTTTTGACTTCTTGTGGGTTACTTCAGCACATTTTAAATTCTATTTGCTTTATAAATAAAAATCATAGGTGTATTTCTCTCTCTCTCTCTCTCTCTCTCTCTCTCTCTCTCTCTCTCTCTCTCTCCCGCCCCCCCGCCCCCGCCCGCACGCACCCGCTCCGGCCCAGCCACGGCGGGGGTCCGGGGGCGCGGGCGGGGTGGGGGGGGGGGGGGGG
>CAUYRT010035955.1:0-35877 GCA_963574885.1 Lepilemur ruficaudatus
AAAAATATATAGAAAAAATTAGCTGGGCATGGTGGCGCATGCCTGTAGTCCCAGCTACTTGGGAGGCTGAGGCAGGAGGATTGCTTGAGCCCAGGAGTTGAGGTTGCTGTGGCTAGGCTGACTCCACGGCACTCTAGCCCAGGCAACAGAGTGAGACTCTGTTTAAACAAACAAACATACAAAAATGTTAGTTGCAAACCATGAACAGCTGTGGCCCATGGTTTGAAAAGCACAGCCCTAACACAACTAAAGCCTTACCATGGCAGACACTATACATTATATTCATCACCGTCATTTAATGCTCACATCAGCCTTGTGATTTGGATTATCATCCCCATTTTACAGATGAGACAACTGAGGCTTAAGGAAGTTACTGCCCAAAGTCATACCTTGGTAGCAGGTTTGGTAGTAAGTACCCAAGCAGGGATTTGAACCAAAGACTGTATCACTTCAGTTGCAGAAATTCAGGGCTTCCTTTAGGTCCACACTAGAGCACATGCCTTCCCCTAGAAGGTTTCTGGCAAACACTCCTCTGCAGTGCTTGCCACTATTCCCTGGGTCAGCTTCAGCAGCTCCGCCGGTGTGCACGTGCGTGAGGCTGGCGCCAGCTCCCTGGGGGCAACTCTCTGCTTTGTGACAGCAAGCGTGCTGCTCAAGTCAGCAAGGATTTTTTTCTTGAGGGAAAAAGTGGGGAAAAGAAGGCTTCAATCTGAGAGTCGATGAGTCAGTGGCTTGTTTCTGTCTCACTAATAATTCTTTATCTTCTGGGAGGTGATTCTCAGGTCAGGGATGTATTTAAAGCAGCAGCCACATGGGTGTTGAGGCCCAGACGGAAAGCAAAGGCCAGGACACAGGCACATGCCTGGGCTCATATAACGCTGCTGCTCTAGATTACTTTCCCCAGCCACCACTTCCATCTGGTGGTCTCCTGGTGCTACCTTCTCTCCCCCTTCTGGGCTGCTTGTTCTTCATCCAAAGGGGCCTGTGGTCCAGAGATAGGTTTGACTGATGAGATGCACAAGCAGTTCAGGGCAGACCAACCATTTGGCTCCGCTTCAAACAGACCTTCAGTGTTTTCCCGGCATTCATTTGGTGGGGAGGCCGCAGGTCATGAGGGAAGAAGGGCTCAGTGGCTTCTCAGCGGTGGGAGCACCTGCCCGCTGCACAGTTGGCACACCGGGACCCTGTCCCGCACCGTCAGCAGCACACGGGACCCACACTTTCGGCAGGCATTGGGGGTCATATGAAGGGGGACTCTGAACTGCAGTGTGCAGCAGAATGACCTGGAAGGCTGTTAAAACCCAGACTACCGGGCCCGACTCTCAGTGTCTGGGTCAGCAGGCCTGGGGTGGCCTGAGAAGGAGCATCTCTAACAAGTTTCCAGGTGCTGCTGCTGGTCCGAGAACCACAAGAAGGTCCTGGAGAGCGATTCTAGCAAAATCTTTCTCTCTTCACGTTTGATATTTAAGGGCCCCTTCTAGGGTGGGACCCCTGTCCTCCTCTGACTGGCTCACCCTTTAAGCTGATATACTGCAAGTTTTGAAATAAGAGAAAGTTAAAACCCATTAGCCTGGCTGGGAGAGCCCAGCCCAGGCTCCCAGCGATGAGTTTCTATGTGATGCCAACCTCACGTAGGTGCTTAATGTTTGTTAATTTACCTCACTGGAAAGGTTTCCGTGTCAGGATGGTGGATTTTAACTAAGCAACCTAGCCAGATGAACAAAAGCTGATACTGCTTTGGGCTCTTCTAAGAACGAAGCATGGGATTACAAAAACAAAATGGTATGACCAAAAGGAGACTTGGCATGTGCATTTCTACCCAAATGCACTTTGTGTGCATGATGTCACCAAGCCCATGCAAATATGCATCAATTTGTTTGGACCTGAGCTTTTTGCATGTTCGGTCTGGTTGCTATGACACAAGTCTGAAGTTGACAGCCAGAAAGAAACCTGGGGCTCCCCTGATCCAACACGCCACATCCATATTTTTCATTTCCACTCCCCAGAGCCTACATTCTGAAAGACTGGCCACTACTGGTTCATTTTCCCACGAGTGCACCGTTCAGTGCCATCAGAACTCCTGTGCCTAAGCAGAAAGCCAGGGCTGCCTTTGTGTTAAGAGATGTCCTTTTTCATCACATCTAGAAATACTGAGGAGAGCTCAGGGATGCCTTTTCTTCCCGTGTGGACACGAGGCTGGGAACCAATCGCTGTGTTGCAAATGACAGCCACACTCCTCGGCCATTGTGCTCTGAGCAACACTGGGCCAGAGTTTGAGCGAAGGGCCAGAGCTGCAGCACTGCCTCCCCCGGGCTCCGTCCTGAGGGCTCGATCCCGCTAAACTCTAGAGTCACCGAGCACAGCCATGCTTCTTCCATACACCCAAGAGAACTGAAAATTTTAAGAAAGGCATGTGGAGAACAAACACTATAAACTAGATTTAAAACTGCATTTAAAAAAAAAAATGCAGGATCTCAGCCTTGACTCTGTAGCACGAATAGCACAGCAGAGGCAAGTCGAAGTTCATTTGGAAAGGCCGCAGAGTTCTTTGCTCAAACAGCTGAGGGATGATCTTTCTCAGCTCTCATCACTTAACACCAGAGGCGGGAGCGCCACGAAGCAACGGACCAGGACGGTGTGTGGAGGTTTTCAGCAATTTCCTGGGGCTGGACTTTGCTTTGTGCTGGGTGGGCAGAGGAAAATGGGTCTCCTCCAATTTCCCACTCCAGGAGCAAACTCTGCAGACTTGATTTTTCCTGTAGCAACTGAGAGCCCGACACCACCAAGCAACCGATTCAGGCTGCAGAAAGCCAAAGGACAGAGGCCTAGCGGGGCAAGTTTGTCCAAGGGAGACACCGTAGACATCCTTTAAAAATAACGAGATATAAAAGCCTCATTCAAGAGAGGGAGCAATGAACCAAACACTCACCCATAGAAAACTCAAGTAGACTGTGGACAGCCTGCGCTCCCCTAAGGGTAACACCGCAAGAGACAAGAGCTAAATCAGAACAGGTTTTGGAAAAATTTTATTGCATTTTGTTTCCATGTGGAAGCACTGACAGGATTGAAAAGAGGCAGCATGTTCCACTTACTTTTCTGAAAAATCACATGGCTACATTAACTTTCTCTCTACCCAGGACCTGATTGAATAAACTTTATCCCCTACTCCCACCCCAAGCAAAAGCTAAAAAAGGGGGTTTATGGCAATTGTTCAAAAAACAATCAATGTGTGAAAATTCACGGATGGTCAGTATTATTGGGATCTGTTATCTTTGCGATTGGAGGGCGCTCCCTGCCTCCCCCCTCTCTCCACTGCCTCCACCACTTCCTTCGAAGACCAGCGCAGGAAGTGCCCGGGTGGAAAGCCCACCCAGCTCGGTGCCGAAGGCTCCGGCGTATCTGCCAACTCCAGTGAGCGGGCGGGGCTGTCACGTCACCCTGGCATCGAGGCCAGCCCTGCGCCAGGACGGCAGCCTCCCAGGTTAAAACACAGGTACGTGTACATTTATAAGTCTTAAAATCAGAAAGTGGCTCCGCTTTAGAGGGTTACAAACTGAGGAGAACGGGTAGACGGCAGGGCCGTATGTGTTGGGCACGGGTGCCTGTGGCCCTTGCAATTAACACTGCTTAACCAATGTCTTGCTGGGCAAGGGAGGTGGGTGGTAAGAGGAAGTAGATGTAACAAAGGAAAATGTAGCTTGCCTGAAATTGCATAATTTTTTTCCTCTTTTGATTGTATAAGGCATTTTGAACTGGAAAAACGTCTTTCCTTCACACGCTTCCAAATCATCAGATGGAATATAATCACTGATTCTGAATACAAATAAGACCCCTTTCATCTCTCTCCCAACACCCCAAAAATCATTCCACACGCTTAGAGTACAAGGCAGGCAACCGATTTTGTGAATTAGGAGGCAAACTGTGTCCGCTTGGGGGCCGAGGTCACTGTGCCCAGTGCCCTTCTGGAGGCTCCTGCCCTGATCCTGCCCCTTTCGGGCCTCCAGGGGGTAAACATCCGTCTTCGGTGAGGTTACAAGTCCCTTCGGGGGGCCTGCCACCGCCTCCCGGGCAGCAGGAGGTCAGGCCCCTCCTGGCTTTCCCACGCGTCCCCACCGGGCGTCTGGGCCGGTCCGTCCACGCGCAGCGTCACGTCTCAGTTAGTAGCAGTGGGCACAGCACCCTCCACATTAGTCATGCCAGACAGACAGCAGAGAGGAGACCAGAGGCCAGAGAAGTGATTTTGAAAGAGGGGTAAAAAAAAAAAAAAAAAAAAAAAAAGAGCAGCTTCGATCACGAAAAAAATCGAAAGGATGATTTTGAAAAAATAAAACCTGGGGACTTTTTTTTTTCTCTGCAATGCTCAGCCATTTTACTTGAGACATAAAAAAAAGTTTTAAGAGTAGTTGGTTTGCTTTTTCGGTTTAAACATTCATGTGAACGGACCGGACGGTAGTGCTGTGATGTGGTTTGTGTCTGAGTGGCAATGCCGGTCAGGGTCCTTCAGACCACATACTGGTACGGGTCTGCCTTCCCTTGGTCTGGCGTGGCAAAGGGGCTGGCCCAGCCTAGAGAGAAGGGGTGGCCAAAAACAGCTTTCATGTTCATCCATTTTGTTTTTTTAGCCCATCTTCTCTCTTCCTTTTTCAATTGTTCTATGCCCTGAAAACAAGAACAATCATACTTTCAGTCAGGCACTTCATTGCTGTGGTTTCTGGGGAGGGACGGCCATAGCTTGAGGTGAATGGAGTACATGACATGCTTCCTTTGTAAAGCAATAAGGCTAGCTGCATAATGCATCTTTCTCCTCTTTTCCTCATAAAAAGTGTTACTAAAAAAATTAGACTTTTTTTTGGTGGGCACACATTTACCCATTTATCTCCAAGAAGAGGGGAAAATGAGCAAAATTAGCAGGTACTTAAGCCATTGTTCCTGATTATGCCGATCCGGTGTGTTTAATTCAAGGAGCACATCTTATCCAGGTTTGGGTCCTCACTGGGCTCTGCAGCGGGGCTTTTAAGAACGCCCGAGCTGGGCTGTGCATGAGCTGCCGCCCAGGCTTCGCGTGACAAGCCGCAGAGCTGGTGGGAGCTCACGATCGTGACAACCAATGACAGCCGATATTTTGGGATAGGTTCCTAGGAAGTCTGAAGCTACCATGACCAATTTGCAGACAAAAAAAAAGTAACAAATCAAATGACTGCTCTGGCGCTGTGAGTCTCGCCAGCCTGGGGGATCAGGAAGCACCCGGCTTAGTGGGGCTGACGAGACACAGACTGAGGAGGTCGAGCGGGAGTGAGAGACCACGGCTGAGGGGAGAAGTCACCACAGAGGAGGAAGGAAAGGGATTAGTACAGGTTAGAGGGCGGCACGGCCGGGCCAGTCAGCCTTAGTCATGGCAAAGGTCCCCGGTGCTCCTCCCGGGAGAGGCGTGGCAGAGGCCAGCGCTGCAGCTGTTGCCAGCCTGTGCCACTTCCCCTGCTGAGGCTCACAGGGCCAAATGGGCTTGGGGAGAAGCTGCTTGCTCCCTTTTTCCTTCTTCAGATGGAGCTGGTCAGCTGCCAGGGGGACTGACCTGAGGGCAGGACCTGAGAATGGGGCCCCTGCTCAGACGGACAGGAGAGAAGCAGCCTGGCAGGGGCTTGGCCAGGTGTGTGTCTGCTGTGATCTCTGGTGCGGTGGGACCTGGAGGCACAGCCCAGGGGACTGGGAAGGATCCAGGGCAAGGGGAAGACACTCTTTCCCAGGGACTGCAGGGCCCGCTGTTCCTTTCTCCTTTCTTTTCCAACATAATCCCTTTAGGAATGGCCTTGACAAGGAAGAAAACTAGGACCCGGCCATGAAAGTTTGCCTTCTGGCTTTCCCAGACCATGGCCTGTGTGGCCCGGCAGCATCCCAGCAGCAGGCGGGGCCTGACAGTCACCTCTGGGTCCCTTGCAAGTCTTATGCAGACAAGTTGGTCACATTTACTGCTTGGATACACGGCCGGATCTACACCACTGGCTACAATTTTTATGAGAACTCTTGTGATATTATTTCTTATAAAAAAGTTGCTGAAAGCCCCCTAACCTTCTAAACCATCAGGAATCCCCACAGATCCAAATAATGGCAATCTGGCAGTCGGCAGCCCTGTCCCTTCTATTCTCTGCACACTGCCCGCTGCACCCACGGGGCAGGGAAGCCAGACTGACTCCCACAGCACAGCGGTGAGGACTGACTTCCTGCAGGCCTCCACCCAACACTGACAAACTGCCACTGAAGGGACTCCCGGACAGCAGGAGTAGCATGAGAATGGACCTACAACCTCATGACTCTCCTCCTTACACCTGGAGCTGAGTGCTGCCTCTTCTTTCCAGAGCCCCTTATCTAGACCCCAAAGCCAAGAAAGGAAGAAACGCCCACATTGCAGCTTTGGAGTGACCGCCTTGAGGCTTCCAGACTCCTTAAGAAGGTCAGGAGGTGGCCCCAGGGGAACCAGGCGAGTGGCTTGAGTCTAGCCAAGCCAGCAGCTTCAAAGCTCCCAGAGAAGGAGCTGTGGGCAGGCTGGGAGGTGGTAGAGGGGTGGGAAGAAGGCAGATGAGAGCCAGGGCTGAACCAAGCAGAGATGACCCAGGGGCCAGGCAGGAGCCTGTTGGCCTGGGGCGGAAGGCAGACCTGTCTCCTCACTCGGCCCAGGACTCTGTCACGGCATCACCACCTATGAAAAGCTGACTCTGTCTGGCCCAGCTGGGTTAGGGTGCCCTGTTGACCAGCGTGTCACCAAGCCTGTGGCCCCCAGATGGGAAGGGTGTCCCCAGTGCCTAGTGGAGTGTCCAACACGGAGCAGTGTGTAAGGAGGGACCATCGCAGGGGATGGAAGGAATCGTGACAGAGGCAGCCTGTTGGTCAAGGCTGCTGGGCCCCATTCCTGGCATGACCTGCTGTGGCTGCCCCGAGACTGGAGGGAGGACTTGTGTGCATGAAGAAGACCCAATTGTCACTGCAAAGGAAGGAACTGTGCCCTGCACACGGCGGGGCCCGAGCAGCCCTCTCGGCAACACCGTCCCTGGTCTTCCCCGGCCCCAGGTGCGGAGGCGGTGGGCAGGCCCGCCGCTTACCGTCTCATCCGTGCAGATGGAGTGCACCTGGGTCCCAAACATCACTGATGTGAAGATGAGGAAGAGCAGTCCCTCAAAGCACAGCAGGATGAGGAGGATCACCGTGGTGGGTGGCGAGAAGGAGCTGCACTCTGAAAGAGAAGGAGCACGTGAGGCTCGGGGCTGCCACCTGCTGCCCCAGCTCGCTGCCCCACCTGGGCTCCCACTCCGCCTCCAGGCCCCAGTGGGGATCATCCTGCCCCGCCCCGGGCCCCCCGCCTCACCTCCCCATCCCTAACACAGATCATTCCTTGCTCACTGTCCCTGGTGCCAAGCACAGTGCCCAGCACATGGAAGGACTTAGGAAGGACTCTTTGTTGAGGCACGATGGCCTGATGACACCAAAGGACCCTCCTCTCCTCCGAGAGTGCAACGCGGCACACGGGTGGAAAGGGCTTTCTGGGCATTCCTGCGTGAAGCACTGCCCTCCCTGCACCTCCGTCTGCTCACAGGCAACAGGGAAGGGCAGGTGTGGCGGATCATTGGCCGCTGTGGGATTTGAAGCTCGGCGGAGGGCAGTCTCATTGCTGGTGTTCAGCCCTGACCACAGAGTGAGTAATGCCTTCTTCGGGGACATCTGCATCACTGAGACCCCTTAGCCGTGAAGGCTGGGGAGTCAACTGAAGAGACACTGCGCAGGGTAGGTGCTTTCACTGTCCTGCTCCCTTCCCATGAGCCACCCTCATCTGTGACCTGAGGCAAGTCCCCACCCTCTCCAGGCCTCCACCCCCTCCAGTGTAAAGCAGCGAGTTTTGACTAGAGGTGTGATTTGATTTTAAGCAGAATCCTTTGTCTAACAAAGTCTTCATCAGAAACCCAGCCCATGGAGGCAGAAAGCAGAGGTGCTGTGGAGAGGATAGGGGTGAGCAGGGAGGGGAGCCCTGGAAGACGTGGACCACACCTGGGCAATGGCTGGCCCGGCTGGTGGCGCCGGTGGCAGAGGCTTAGGCCCCGTGGTCGGCACTCTTTACCCAAGGACTCTTGCCCTCGAGTGTAGCTGCCGGGCTGGGCAAGCCGGGTTGTGTCTGTTTCTCTTGCTCCAGTGCTCAGGCCAGTATCCCTGGCTGGGGAGGTCAGATCCTGGAGGGCAGAGTTGGGCTTCCGGCTTTGGAAATTCAGGGAGTAAGTGCCCCCTCTGAGCTGTCCTGCTGGCTCCCTCACAGGAGTGGCAGGAGGGGCACAGGAGGTCCAGTGTGAGCACCATATGGGTGGTAGGGTAAGAAGCATCTAATCTAAAATGCTTTTGTCTTCTCAGGTTTCCCTGGGAACCTGGTTCCTTGCTGGGCAGGGCTTAGTGAGGGTGGCCCACCAGCCTCATGGGCCGGTCCTGGGTGGCCGCAAGTATGGCAGCTGCTGCCTGGCGTCGGGCTGGGCACAGTGCTGGGAAGAACGAAGGCTCTGAAGTCTGGCAGGCAGGGCAGGGCATGAATCCTGGCACCAACTCCTGATCATGAGCTGTAATGACGCTGGCCCCACCAATAGTCTGCTCCTGCCCGTCTTTCCTAGCCTTTGCATCGTGGAATTACCCGTTTCCTTCTGTACTTGTTTGATACCTGCCTCTCCCACTACACTTCAGACTCCAGGAGGATAAGGACTTTGTTTTGCTCAGTGCTGTACAACCAGCCTTGGAACAATGCCTGACAACACAATATGGGCAAGCGGTTTGGGCTTTCTGAGATTTCGTTTTCCCTTCTGTACTGGGGTATGATTAAGAATTCACGAGAGGACATCCGCACAGCTCGGCCTTGGCCCAGCATGAGCACACTGCGGTGCCCGCTGGATGGAGGCTCTTTTCCCCTCCTTACCTGCCTCGGCTGCCCTGAGCTAGAGGCAGAGCCCAGGGCTATGGCGTGTTCTTCCTCCTTGCAAAGCTGCAAGCATCCTTCCCCTCCTGGGCTGGGCCCCAGGAATTACAAATGGAGTTTGGGGAGGCAGGAACCAGATCCAGGGAATATGGAACCACCCACTACCCTTCTTCAGACATCAACTACATGTGCCCTCATCCTGAGGGGCAGCTGCCTGCCCCCTCCCACACAAGCTCCTGTGGCCCAACAGCTCCACCAGGCCAGCAGTGATGGCAGTAGCTGTCACATACAGTCAACTCTCAGGCCTCCACTTTGGGGACCATCCTGTGCCTTCCCAGCCTAATTGCCATAGGAGCTGGGTGCCTGAAACCCACTCCATGAGGAATCTTGACTGAAGACAATCAAGAGTGTGGCTGGGAGGACCCTGGCCATTGGTGCCAGCCAGACAGGGCTGGAAACCTTGCTCCACACCCAGGCTTGAATTGCAGCCCTCTTCTTAGCTGAGTCATCCTGGGAACTTGCTCAACCTCTGTGAGCCCCAGCTTTTGTCAAATGCAAAGTGGGGAGCACTTTCCTGCTCTGCAGGCTTGTAATAAGGGCAAAACAAAACAGTGCTCAAAAAGCCTTTTGTGCCATGCCTGCCTCCTAGTAGGTGTTAATAAAATGGTCCCTGCTGGTACCATTCCAAAGACAGGGACATTGTGCCTCACTGACAGTCTGTGTTACTCCCATCATTAACCTAATGACAGGTGGGAGGCGTTTGGGATGGTAGAATGTGCTTGTTGGACTCCCCCATCAAGTGGCCGAGGCCACGTGTGGAGTTGATCTGGCTCCCCAGGGCCCGAATGCACTTTCAGGATGTTCCCAAGCCATCAGGAACTTGCTGGTGGCTCACCCAGCTATGCAGGGTGGTAAGTTCTGCAGATACCCACTTGCCCCAGCCTCTCTCCTCTCCCCACCGTCCAGTGGCTTGATTCCCCTCACTCTGGCTTACGCTGGACCCGTGGCAAGAAAATGCTGAAGTCAGTGTGTACAGGAAGAGCAACAGTTCTAAAGACGGTGAAATGAAAAAGGGGACCCGCTGAGGGAAAAACGGGGGAAATGCGATGGTCCTTGCTTGATGTTTGTGTCACAGATTGGGAGAATGGAAGATCTAGCCCAGCAGGCGGCCTCCCAGTTCTTTTCCTCCAGCACCTATTTTTTTCCTTCAGGATTTGTGTAATCTTCTGGTTGGAGTTCCTTCCTTAGCATTTGCATATTTAAATGAGATACTTCTAAAATGAATGAATTTGTCTATAACTTTAATGTAAATTAATGACTATCAATATAAGCTACGAGCAAGGGTTAAAAAACCACCACCACAAAAACCAAATTAACAAAAAAACTCCATGTCCTAGCCAGAAAGTTAAAAATGGATCTCTGCAAGATCGGGGCAAAAAAATGACCTTTGATTAAAGTGCCCAGCTTAAAGACACAGAAGCAAAAGGTCTCTTCCAACATGGCTTCCCCTCATCGGAACTTGCCTCTGAGCCTGCGTGGGGCTTGCACTCTCCCTGGGCACACTCAGTCCAGACTTCCTACTTTACCTGTCGAACTGACTTTAAGGGATTGCATTTTTTCACGAAGAGAGATTCGGGCCTCTGCTGTTCCTTTCCTGTTCAGTCCATAGGCTTTCAGGAGATCTAACAAAATGAGGTTGGCACCTGGCACCATGAAGGAAGCCAAGAGCCTCCCTGCCCCCGCCCGCCTGGGTCACACACCCACCCTGGAGCAGGGAGGGAAGCCCTGGCACATACTCACTTGTCCAATCTTCTTCAAAGCAATGCAGGAAGTGGAATCCCACCATGATGAGGGCGTGCAAGGAAATGAGAGCTATGTACATCTGAAACAGGAAAGCAGTGCAGATACCATTGTTGTGAGAACCCTCTGACCTCACAAGCTCCTTGGACAGGGGCTCTCGGAACCTCCCACTCAGGAATATTGAATTAGGCTGAGGCCTGACCAGGAGAGGGGCCAGAGTAGCACCCGGTGATTCCCCCCAGGGTCCCTGCCCCTCGGTCCTGGGTCTGAGGTGAGCAGCCATCCCTGAGAGGGTGTGGAACCAGACCAGAAACAAAGCCCAGTCACTAGGCAGTCTGGGCTGCTTGGGGGGCTCCAGGCATGCTGCTTCTTGACAAGTCAGGGTGCTGACTGCCAACAGCCTTGTGCTAAACAGACTCTACCTATTGGCAAGGCAGGATTTGAGGTCATCACCCAAACTGCCTTCTTGAGCCACTTAGGTCCAACACTTGGGATAGGAACCCAGAACACAGTCTTTGCTCATAGCTAATCAACTTGAATCAATTTTCTAAATGCTCAAGCAAAGGGCTTAGGAACGGGCACTTTGTTGAGCCAGGGAGATCTTTGGCAGGAAGGTGGAGATCTACGGGGCCAGGCAGCACTCTGAACAGCAGCAAAGAACATCGTCAATGCTGACAATTTTCAAAGGAACAACATGCCTCCTTGCTTTGTGAAGGGCAAGGCAGAATTTGGAAGCTGACTTACTGTAAACAGGACGAAGTACTTCTGGTTGTTCTCGCCGACACAGTTATTGACCCAGGGACAGTGGTGGTCCATCTTGCGAATGCACCGCTTACAAACACTGAAACAACCCACGAGTCAGACCTTTAGGGTGTCCTTACAGCGTTGGGAGGGCCCCCAGGGGACACGCGACCCACAGCTCCAGCTCTACTCCTCTGAAATGGCTACTTCGGGCACTGCCAGCGGTTCTGCTGGGTGTGTGTTGCACGGGGCCTGGAAGGCAGGGTCAGGACCCCTAGGGCCCCAGTCGTTCCAAAGAGGGGGACAGAGTCATTCCCTTTCAAGGCCTCTTATCTTGTTTAACATACAAGTAGGATGGAATTGATATGGGGGCTGAGACAGAGGCTATTCTCCTGATTTAATGTAGAGCTTAGAATTTGGTTTACTGAGGAAAAGAATGAAGAAGTATTTTAGAAAACTTGACCTAGTGGGCTAAGATACAGAAAACAGCTGCTTATTTTCCCTAAAGACCAAACAACCAAGGGAGGGGTTCCAGATGCACCACCATGTGCTACCAGAGAGGACATGGCACCTCCACCCTAGAGCGACAAAGGAAAGAAGAGAGGGCTATTTCAGAGCAAGGTCAAGGATAGCAGGAAGGGCCAGGTGTGGTGGGTCACCCCTATAATCCCAGTGCTTAGAGAGGCCAAGGTGGAAGGATCACTTGAGGCCAGGAGTTCTAGACCATCCTGGCAACACAGTAAGACCATGTCTCTATTAAAAAATAAATAAATAAAAATACATACACAAATAAGTAAAATTAGCCAGGTGTGGGAGTGCACACCTATAGTGCCAGCTACTTGGGAGTCTAAAGAAGGAGGATCACTTGAGCCTGGGAGTTGCAGGTTGCAGTGAGCTGTGATTGTGCCACTGCACTCCAGCTGGGGTGACAGAGAGAGACCCTGTCTCAAAAAACAAAACAAACCAAATAAACCAAAAAAAGGACAGCAGGAAGCCCAGCTCCCAGAACCTTTTGGCTCTAAGATAACATCCATTGTGCCAAGAAAAAGCAGAAAAGTCACTCCCACCAGATAATCTCATTAGTTTGCATACATCTAATTTGTTATTGTGATAATTTTGGGGCTGAGACTGTTTCAAGCTTATTTGTTAGCAAACACTGCCCCCTCCCTCCCTTTGGACAGTACAAAGTAATGATATGAAACAAGACTGATGGGGGCTTGATGGGGCTTCCCAAAACCAGTTTAGAAAGACTCATTTGCCAACAGATATGCTCAACAAAAATCATTCTTTTTTTCAAGTCATTATTTTAATGAATTTTAGGCTCCCTATCTTCAGGGTATTATTTGTTCAAAAACAGTTTGAAATATAAATACAAGCTTAGAAAGAACATAATTAGATTTCCTTTTTAAAACTTCCTTAGTTCACACCAGCTTTTCTCTCCACTAGTTTCCATAACTAACTTTATCTTAGGTTCTTGAAAAAGTACACAGTGGGCAATGGCGGGCAGATACTGCAGGAAGGGCAGGGCCTCAGGGCCTTCTGGATCACACCTACACCACGGTGCTGGTCAGCTCTTGCTGACCACCTGGGAGGGGAGGGAAAGCACTGGAGCAGCCCTGCTGGGCTGGAGGTGTGTTGTTTGGACTCCAGGGCCCGCAAGCACAGACCGCTCTGAAGGAGTCCTCCAGGGCAGGGCACACTCACACCCAAGGAGATGTGCCATAAACTTTGGTGGCAAGGCAGACCTGAGTCTGCTAAGCTACCTTAGTCAAACTGGCTAGATCCCAAGCCTTCAGGTTTCCCATCCGTACGAAGTATTGTAAGGAACACATGTGGACAGACACTGGGCCTGGCGTGGACAAGTGGTGGATTCATTCTGGTCTTTACCCTGGCTCTTCTCTACCATGTTAAAGGACCTTGCTAACATAGGCATGTCGGGAATGGTCACATCTCAGAGATGCAAGCGAGGCTCCAAAATCTCCCTGAGGGCCAGGAGGGCAAGGTAAGAAAAGGAAGTATGAAAGGGACATGGAGGGTGACAGAGAGAAAGCCAGGTACCAGCAACTCCATTACCCAGTCTCTGTTTCTCTGCTTCTCTATCTCTCTGTTACCAATATACAATTCTAAAAGTACAGACAGTGAAGAGTGAGCTGCTCCCTGCAGCCCAGCTAGGCCTCAGCCACCAAGCATCATTCTCCCTCCATGGGGCCACTCACCATAGCCCGGTTCTTACATGTTCTTCCTGAGACCATCAGCTCTAGGATTTCTCAATCCCCTCCCTACCTGGAGAACAAACGCCTGAGGGTAACCGCCTCCCTGCTCCAGGCTCCTGAGGAGTTTCTCTTCCATCTGCACTTACTGTTCAAAAGGTTTTCAAGGGGGTGCTCTTGAGGCAGTGTTAGCTGAGTGGCTGGGAAATGCCAAGTGGCTGGACATCCTCTGAAAGCTGCCCACGAGTTTAAACAAGCTCTCACAGCAAAGCCGTCCTTTGCTCCCCTCCCAGCCTCTCTGAAGGGACAAGGCACGAATACCAGGAAGCTGGGTTTGCCAATGGGCTGGGTCTCACTGGGTGTCCAAATTAGAAAAATACACATCCTTCAGGATGAAGGGAAAGTAAGTACAGCCTGCTGAGGGCTGCAGAAGTTGGTCTAAAATGCTTGTCCCTGAGTTTCCTGTTTGCAAAGATATGAAATGCCAAGCTGATGCTTCTCCTCTCCCAGGGCCAGGTGTTGGCAGATAGTGAGTGGGGTGAGGCCATCCCGCTGTGGCTGGAGGCACGGCTCAGAGGCGACTTGCTCACAGAAGGCTCAGCCAGAATGGCCTGGGGCTGGAGCTTGGAGCAGCCAACGGCAAGGCTGGAGGCAGGTCCCGGAATGGGGCAGAGAAGGACACTCCACACCCCACCCTGCTGTTTCACCTCCGGCACCATCTGTCTTAAGGAGGAAGAAAAGATATGGGCCTCCCCCAACAGTCCCTGACATCCCACGCACTCACAGGGAATCAATCACCTCAGAGGCAGCCCTCTTCCCAGCTCTTGCGGTACACATGTGGTCAGGAAGCTTGGCGGTGTCCCCTCCCAGACACAGCAGCCCAAGCACAGAGGCCACGGAAGGCTCACTGCTCACACAGACTGGGAGCCTGTCCAGCCTCCACACACACCCGCAGTCACCTTCCCTGACTCGGCTGTGGATGGCCCTGGGCCCGAGGGCCCTTTCTCTGCCCTTTCCACTTGGCCAAATCCACCCTGTTCTCTGAGGCTCCTGCCTTGCTCGGCTTTCCTTGCTCTTGTCCATGGCCATCTCCTGGCATTGCTTTCCAGCACTAATGCCGGTGTCTTATGGATGAGACGCTGTGAGCTGGTGAGCTCCTGGGGCATAGGGACAGAGTGTGCAATAACAGTCACTCAAAGACCAAAGGCCCTAAATGGAGGTGTTTTTTTGTGTGTGTGTCCCGGCCTTCCAAGTTTCCCAGGCCCCTTCTTTGTTTCTAAATCATTGTTTTATAAGGCGGCAGATGTTTCTCTTTCCCTTTTCCTCCAGGTTCCCTACCCTTTTTCAGGGGCTCATATGCACTGTTTCTCTGGGGCTTCTGTGTACTCTCCAGGGGGGTACGAGGGCCCTTACTTGGGAGCCAGCACCCAAGGAGCTGGCGGAGGCTCTCTTGCCCTTTCTGGGTGATGGCTCAGCACAGAAACAGCCCCGTCCCATGGGGACTCTGTGTCTCTCTCTACAGCAGCACTTACCAAACTATACATGGTGGAGGAGTGTGCCTGCCCTGCCTGGGTGGGAGGCTCCTGGGGTCCCGGTCATGTCTAATCTACCTCTATAAGCCCAGAGCCAAACCCAGGGCCCTGCTTAGCCAGAGGCAGCTGCATGAAGGCCCCCACACTTCAGACAGGGAAAGAACGAGCCTGGGAAACGAGCTCAATCACGTCATACTGGGATGCTCCAGCAGGGAAAATAAAAAGAAAACAGCAAGAAGGTAATGCCGTGTAAGTTTTCATTTTATACCTCACAGGCTATGATTATAATTATCAGCAAAAAAGACATCTACACCACATCCTGGCTCCAGCTCAGGAGCGGGTTTGGGAAAGATGGTGCAGTGGAGACAACAGGGGATCTGAGGGCAGATCCTCACTTTGGGCTCTGGGTAAAGAAACTTAGGTTCTCCAAAGCAGCCTCAGCAGGAGTACTTTGATCTCTCAGGGTTGTTGAGAGCACCAAATAATGTATGTAAACTGCTTAAGAAACAATACCCATACTATATAAACTTTATAAGTAATCATAACCACAAAAAGGACCAAACAAGAATCTAGCAAGGGTGACAAGCAGCCCATACCTGTCTCAGCCTCAGTGTGAGTGTCTGGGCATAGGGCACCACACAGTAGGCCTTGCTAAAGTCAAAGGTCTCCACCCTCCCACACAAGAAGAACCTAAAGCCCTGCCTTGGTATCCGCATTTGTGTGCATGGCTCCTCCCACAGGATTTCCACATGCTTCCATGGTCCTTATGAACAGGAGAATTGCCATCAGGATGAAAACAGTACTGGGTTTCAGAGTGTCTCTCCTGGGAGGGAAAGACCCACCCACATACCACAGGGCCAGAGGGAACACCCACAGGTCCCAGGTCTGGGTGTAGCTGTGGTACCCACCAGAGACCAGGGAATAGAAACTGTCTCAAACTCTACAGACTCTGTTGGGCAGAGAGGACCCAAACAGCTGGGCACAAACACATGGGTGCACGCATGCACCTTTGCCCGAGTGGGCAAGACTGACATCAATTTTCTCTAACCAGGCAGGCAGCCTGCCTCTGGGCTCAACCAACCATGAATAAACCCAGTCTGTCTAGTCTGCTGGGGATTCTGCTTATCCAAAACCCTGGGTCCCCAGATGGCCTGGGCCACCACGTGCCATCACAAAGGAGCAGTTGTCAGTATACATTCTGAGGCAGGGGCAGGCAACTCACAGGCATCCTCACTGGAGTTCATCTGAATCAGCACATCTTGTTTTGCTCAAGCTGATTTGTTTACTAGCACACAAGAATACCTCTCCCCTTGGATCACCCCAGGGAGAGAGGAAAGGAGGAGGCGGTGAGGAAAATGCCAGGCAGTGGAGGCAGCTGAGGGCTCACGGAGGGAAGAAAAAAGAACCACTGTGATCGCTCTAAAGTTCTCTTCTACACAGTTAACCCCTCCCTGCTCTGGTCCAGCCTTTATAAACCCAAAACGCCCCTAACTCTTTATACACGCTTCTACTAAAGAGTAACTTCCACTTGTTGAGCTAAGTGACTCACACAGTTACTCATATTTAACCTTCACAACAAGCTGGGGAGGAAAAGCTCTTTTTACAGAGGAGAAAGCTGAGGCTCAGAGAGAGGCAGCACCTGGCCTGAGGTCCTAGAGTGTGGCAAGGGACAGCACTGGACTTCCAACCCTGACCTCTGCAACTTCAAGGAGAGTGGCCCACCACACTGGCCTACACTGAGGCACCGCAGAAGCAAGCTGGGCCTTTTTATCCAGGTGATGCTTACTTAGAAGACAGGGGGCTCCTGAGCCCTGGGGTGGCAGGAAAGGGCTAGACTGACACTCCTATCTCAGGCACAAGAAGCAAGCCCTGAATTAGATCTCAAAAGCAAGCTGAGCCAGAGACAGAAACCCCTCAGGAGACAGCGATCACCACCAGCCCTGCCCAAGCTCCTCAGCACTCACCCTCAAGCAGGCAGCAACCAGCTGGGGAGGGCTGCAGATCTCTTTCAGAGAGATAGCAAAACATAAATACAATTACATAAAGTTACATGAGTCACCCCAAAACTGGAGTTCTAGCGGACAGAGCCCTGTCTGAACTTAAAGCCAGAACCACCGTGACCCAATCCTGTCTCAGGTAGTTACCAGCTATGGGACCTTGGAGCAGTCACTTAACCCTTTGAGCCTTAATTTCCTCATCTAGGGAGGTTGTCCTGTAGCCATACCTATCCCAGGGGTGACCACGAAGATGAAAATAAGACGACCGAGGATGAGGCAGGGCAGGCTGAGGGGCCGGGACACGGCAGGTACTGAGGAGCTGACGATGGAATCTGAATGCTGGAGACTGAGGACTCTCCTCCAAGAGGTGGGCCGATTTTTAGCTGCTCAGATCTCTCACACCCAAATGCCTCCACAGCCTTAGCCTCAGAAGGATGACCTCCAACACCAGGAGCAAATTCTCTCCTCCACAACCCCTCCCCACCCCAAACACATACACCGGCCTGAAAAGGAAAGCAAGTGATGTTTGCGTATTTCTGTAATTCAGCATTTCAAATTCCCTTACAATGAGAAAGTGCAATTTTTAGCTAGATGTTTTCTTATCAGGAAGACTTAAAACAACAAAGAAATTGAAAACAAAAAGGGAAAACTCACCACAGCTAAGATGGGGAAATGACTCTTTTAGTTGATTTCTACAATGGTCATAACCTCAGAAGTTTTGTTTAAAAAGAAAGCCTGCATTCAAGGGCAACTCCTTCAAGTACTAGATGTTCACTGAATGATTTTCAAAGTTTTGGCTATGGTACCCTTGTGATAAAGCTGTGAGGTAGGAAAAGCAGGAATCCCCTCAATTTTACATGTGTCAAAACAAAGGAGGGGACAGCCAAGGGCCTGCCCAAATCTTACATCAGGTGTGGCAGAGCCAAGTCCGGGAACGGGTATCCTGAGCCACACCAAATGCGCTTTCCCGCTAGCGGGGGCCGTGTGGGCATGCAGGGGTGTGGGGTGGAGGAAGCCAGGGTGGCGGGAGGAGACAGGAGGAGAGAGAAGGCGAGCCCCAGCAAGTGTACCTGCAATGGTGGGCTCGGTCGGGCTTGATGCTGCAGCATTTGGGACACTTGTACACCACCTGCCCGGGCTTCAACTGTAAACTCTCGATGAATTCTTTAGTGGCATTTCCTTTGGGCACTGCCCCCTGTAGGAAAGATGAAAGGCATCAGGGTTGGGCGGAGGGCTCACTCAGTTCTAACATTCTACAGTGGAGAAAAGCAGCAACCACACACACACACACGGACAGGACATTTTGATACCAACAAGTGGACTCTGTGTTCTGAATTATGCCAACATCAGGGAATATTTATTGATCAAGAATTTTCCTTCAGCCTGAGCAAGAGCGAGAGCCCGTCTCTACTTAAAAAAACAGAAAGAAATTAGCTGGACAAATAAAAATACATAGAAAAACTTAGCCGGGCATGGTGGCGCATGCCTGTAGTCCCAGCTACTCGGGAGGCTGAGGCAGGAGGATCGCTTGAGCCCAGGAGTTAGAGGTTGCTGTGAGCTAGACTGATGCCACAGCACTCTAGCCCGGGCAACAGAGTGAGACTCTGTCTCAAAAAAAAAAAAAAAAAAAGAATTTTCCTGAGGCAATGCCATTAGGCCATATTAATCCCCTGATTAATTTTCTACACTGAACGGTTACATTGTTCTTGATTATTTTCTATTTTCATTTTGCTAATATTATCTTCACTGAATCCATTCTTTCCTATATAAATATTACAATGAGGATTTGACTCACTGACTATTTTTTGGTCTACATTAAATTTCCTGGTAACAGCTTCTCCCTTTCTGGGTTTTCATTAGTAAGCACCATATCTAACAGTCCAATTTTCCCAGTTTAAAATTTGTGGCTCCACATTTTAATGGGTTGTGTTTACTGGGATCAAGTTTTATTTTATTTTGTTACCAGTACTGTTGTTATGAAGGACTAGTAATCTACATTTAGTTCTTAGTGAATCCACAAGTAACTGGGAGCCACTGCCCTCAGGTATTAATACGTGACTTGCTGGCCAGAACTGCTCTTTGGTTTGCTCTCCAATCCTGTTAGTACGCTTAGGAATACTTTGTGTTCTTTGGAGCCAACAGCAGAACCAAAATGCCGTAAGAATCCGCTCTTGCTGCACACTCATCCAAACAGAAGGAACACAGGCTAAGCAGGGTCTCAGTCTGGACAACCAACCTTCACTCAGCACCTAACTGGTGCTGAGCCCTGTGCTCCCATCTAATTGCTATGGACTCAGGAATCAAAGGTCTCTGCTTCCAGGAGGCTTGTGGTCTTTTGCAGGCTAACAAGCAATTCTAGTAAAAGGGGTTGCCGGCTGCAGAAGACATTTGTGTTGAGGGAGCACAGAGGAGGCAGCAGAAATTAACCGGGGGAATCAAGAAGTTTTAAGTGATTTTCTAGGGTTGTCCTGGGTAATGTGCAGAGCCTTGCTAGGTAGGCCTGTGAGAAAAAAGGGATTCCAGCACAGGAGGGGCGTGGGTAAAGGCACAGAGGTGAGGGTGAGCAGGGCATATCTGGGAGACGATGAGAAGATTGGCGTGCTGAGCCTAGGGTACGCAGTATCAGCAGGAGGCTGGACTGATGGGCAGGGGCCAACCATGTAGAGCACTGAATGCCTGGCCCAAAGGTCGAGGTGAGATTTTTCTTTACAGGCAGCCCAGAGACATTAGGTAACACTGGTGCTTTGGGAAGAAAACTTGATTGCTTGTGCTGTATGGGTCAGATAAGAAGAGGGAGATCCTAGCACTTCGGGAGGCCGAGGCGGGCAGATCGCTCAAGCTCAGGAGTTCGACACCAGCCTGAGCAAGAGCGAGACCCCATCTCTACTATAAATAGAAGGAAATTAATTGGCCAACTAAAAATATATAGAAAAAAAAATTAGCCAGGCATGGTGGCACATGCCTGTAGTCCCAGCTACTCGGGAGGCTGAGGCAGAAGGATTGCTTGAGCCCAGGAGTTTGAGGTTGCTTTGAGCTAGGCTGACGCCATGGCACTCTAGCCTGGGCAACACAGTGAGACTCTGTCTCAAGAAAAAAAAGAAGAGGGAGAGATTAAAACCCCAGACACTACTTAGGAGGTTACTATTGACGGTCTAGTAATGACGGACTGAAAGATGAAGATGGAAGAGAAGAAGTGGAGAGAAAATTCAGAGACCCGAATCTACAAAATGTGTGAGGAAACAACTTAATATTGTGGTGGTGGAATGGGTGATGAAAAGGAAGGACGTAAGCCCCAGTAAGGTTTCCATTTCTAGCAGCTGGTAAATGGTGGCACCCTGAAGCCATTAAGAGAGCACAGGAGAAGCAAGTGGGGAACTCCACCTGCTTGACCCGGCTCCAACAAGAGCCATGCCTAACACCATAGATGTCATCCCAAGTGACGTCTATGGGATAAGACTGGGGCCCTCGCCCTCCCACCCCACAGCCCCCGCATCAGGTCTGCATGATACCAGGCTCCACTCCTCAGTGGGCATCCACAAGAGCACAATCAGGGAAGTTAGTGCAACATCAGAACAATAGAACCTGACACTACCCCCAAGTCTTGAATGGGCCCGTGACAGTGTGGTTTATTAGGGTGGACAGGTGGGGGCTTCAGACAGAGCATCACCTGTCACCCCAGAGTAGGGGTGATGGGCTATAACAGGCCATGTGAGGGGTTCTCAGAGCGGAAGGGATGAGGACTGGGTGTCAGAACCTTTCCTGCAAAAAGAATTCTGGGAGAGGAAGAAGCACTGAAGAAACAGAAAAATCTTTAAATGCAGAGAATGCAAGGGAGCTGTGGTTTTGTCTTTTGCTAAGAAAATGACTCATAGTGGATTAAAGATTCCAACTAAGGAAACTGCAGAGACAAATCAACCAACAACTCTCTCCTGAAAGTCCACACCGTGCCAAGCACTGCGGGAAGTACGAAGCAGCGACGGGAGCCCGGGCCTCAAACACACAGACACACAGACGCAGTGCGGTGGCCGAGGCTAAGCACCTCGTGAAAGGCATGGCCACCAGTGCATCAGGAACGATGGGGAGGCGGGAGGACTGAGGGTGGGGATCTTGGGAAGGGTAGGAGGATACTGCGGGATGCTACGCAGGAGGGGCACCTGGGAGGAGAGAGAGTTCAAGCATAGGCCCAGAGATGGACCTTCAGACCTCCTGGTCTCCTCCTCATGTGGCTCTGCTGGGATCCTGCCTCTCCACTGGTGACCCTCCCCTTCTCCTGCCTTGGGGAGGACCTATTCACTCCTGAGACGGGCAGCACGTGGCTGCCTTGTCATTCAGAGCAATGACGTGCTTCCCCACTGATCTGTCTTGAGGATGGGGAACTAAACGCTCATGAATAGCAGGAGACAAGGAGGCAACGGGAAAATCCAAAGGAGCACTTGTCAACACACACACTCATCTCACTGGCGGAGGCTCAGGACTGACAGTGAGGTGGAGATGAGGTCTGTTATACCCTTTCAACTCTCTGAAGTGTTTTCTTAAATTTTTTTTTTAATGGGATCTTGTTACATTGCCCAGGCTGGTCTCAAACCCCTGGACTCAAGTGATCCTCCTGCTTCAGCCTCCTAAAGTGCTAGGATTACAGGCGTGAGCCACTGTGCCTGGCCAAAATATTTTGTTAAAGTTCAAAAAAGATGTAAAAACAAAATCTGGCCTGCAAAATATAGTCAGATGTCAGGAAAGCCTATGACAAATTTTAAAAGCAAACAAACTTTAGTAGATAAGGACCACATGGTATGTACAATGCCATTTAAAATATAGTTTTGGATATTAAATATGCTATAAAAATACATAACTACTGACATGGGAAACATCTCTGATGGATTGTGTATACACATACACATATATACACACATATACATATACGAACAGGAAAAAAGACAAAGATACACCTTCTTAAAAAAAAAGAAGGCCGGGCGCGGTGGCTCACGCCCGTAATCCTAGCACTCTGGAAGGCCGAGGCGGGCGGATCGCTCAAGGTCAGGAGTTCGAAACCAGCCTGAGCAAGAGCGAGACCCCGTCTCTACTATAAATAGAAAGAAATTAATTGGCCAACTAAAAATATATAGAAAAAATTAGCCGGCCATGGTGGCACATGCCTGTAGTCCCAGCTACTCGGGAGGCTGAGGCAGTAGGATCACTTTAGCCCAGGAGTTTGAGGTTGCTGTGAGCTAGGCTGACGCCACGGCACTCACTCTAGCCTGGGCAGCAGAGTGAGACTCTGTCTCAAAAAAAAAGAAAAAGCCAGGCGTGGTGGCACACATCTGCAGTCCCAGCTACTCAGGAGGTTGAGGTGGGAGGATCACTTGAGTTCAGGAATTCCAAGGCTGCAGTGAGCCAGCCTGGGAAACAGTGAGACCTCATCTCTTAAAACAAAGAGACATGCAAAAGTCTTAGCGGTTATCTCACATAGTAGGATCACAGGTACTTTTTATTTTCTTGACTATATTTCTTAAATGTTCCATTATGAGCATATAGCTTTTGCAATAAGGAAATAACACATTAAAAACATGAGCACATGAGCAAAAAAAATAAACCTCAAGAAGGAGCCATCTAAAGAAGGAATATGACCAACTTTCCTGAAGTATGTAACCAAAATGCTATTACTGTCTCATCTTGAGACATCCAAGGGCCCCCCAGTGAGGCACTGGTGAGGGGCCTGGGTCTGGAAGTGCTCATGAAGGCAAGGCAGAGCCCAGATCACACAGCACCAGTGACTCTCCAAGGGGACCTGGGAAGGGCACTGGCCCGGGAAGAGGAAAGGCTCTCACGAAAGCCCAGAGGGCCTTATTTTTCATTCTCTTTGACACAAAAGTAATTGAGTTTGGGCAACTGTGTGACCTTCTGTAGATCCTGAAACCACAACACTGAAACTGGAAGTCCCTATTGTCATATGTACAAGAGAAAAAGTGCAAAGGGACATTATGTCCCCTCAGGACATGAAGCAGTGCGGCTGAGTTTTCCTAAATGAAAGCCCAGGTGGTTTTTTGTTCAGGCCCAGTTTTTAAGAAGGTCTGAGGCACCAGAATTTGCTGTGAACCCCAAAAGATCCTATGTAAAGGGCTCTAAGAGGAAATCCCTAAACTGTAAAGGGCAATCAGAGCTCTCACGTGGTATTCTCATCATTGCCTGTTATTCCAGGCCACTATTAGAGACATCCTTCAGCAGCTCAGTCTTTCAAAAAGTTGCCCCTCCATGTGACTCCATTTGCATAAATCTCCTGGAAGGCTCATCCCCATTCAGGACAGGCCCCACCTGCCCAGCCACCTGGGCTCATCCCTCAGAGCCAGAGAGCAGCTGGGCCAGGCTGCAGACTGAGGAGTCTGTGACACATGAGCTTTCCAGTCTCCGCCTCAGACCGACTTTCTCTTTCTTCCCTCCCCTTCCTTCCCTCTCTCTCTTTCCTCCTCTTCCCTTTCCTTCCTTTTTTTTTTTTTTTTTTTTTTCTTTAAGGATATTATGCTCTTCTGGGCTTATCTCCACAGATGAACTAAGAAGTCCTGGTTATTAGTTCCTAGTAAAGAACTTTACTCTGCACAGTCCTGGACAGATGGCGGGGTGGGAGGCCTGCTGAGACAGTTTTGCCACCGCTGTCCCACTTGCACTACTGAGACACACCGAGTCCTCCCCATTCTTGCACACTTCACAGGGATGTCTTAAAGACTCCACATTACTGCAGCCTGGCAGATCCAAATGTACTGATTTTTTTCTCCCTCATTTCCAAAGTAATACTTGTTCATGATTTTTAAGAAAGAAAATATAGATGAAAAAATGAAAAAGGGAAAACTCACTTTTTGATCACCCAAGATGAATACTACTTAACATTCTGAAGCATATTCTTTCAGTCTTTTCTCTTTGTACACAGTAAGCTAGAAACACTTTAAAAAGTCTATAGATCCATAAAAATGGATCATATAGCTACCAAAACATATATTTGGCCCCATAGTGGAATCAGTTTAAATCTAGTTTAAAAGAAGTGTGTAGAAGCTGTTAAAGCTTTCTTGCTCTGGCCATGGCAGAATTCTTTCTCTTTCCAGCCTCTCTGCACAGAGCTCTGAGTTCCTAGTGGGGAAGGAATGTAACATGTACGTGTACACGTGTGTGTGTGTAAGCACGTGCATTTGGGTGGTAGGGGTAGGGTACGATGTGACTCCATCAACCATTCCCCTTAGTGGCTAGCCCAAACTTCTAGTACCTTCAACCTGTGCCCACTCCCTTTCCTATTTCAGAGAACATTGAGGATGCTGGAGCTAAATGCCTTGCACATTCCTCACCTCCCTGGACCTGCCAGTCCCCACTGTCTTGGAGGAGTAGGCTCCCAGCTGACCCTGACTCTCAGGGACCGCTTACTATTACCTCTGAGCTTAGCCCTGTGTTCTTTTTTTTTTTTTTTTTTTTTGAGACAAGAGTCTCACTGTGTTGCCTGGGCTAGACTGACGTGGCATCAGCCTAGCTCACAGCGACCTCAAACTCCTGGGCTCAAGTGATCCTCCTGCCTCAGCCTCCTGAG
Organism: Lepilemur ruficaudatus; assembly: GCA_963574885.1. Classification (NCBI taxonomy): domain Eukaryota; kingdom Metazoa; phylum Chordata; class Mammalia; order Primates; family Lepilemuridae; genus Lepilemur; species Lepilemur ruficaudatus. Next base: position 24,783 of record CAUYRT010035955.1, read on the forward strand.
TAGCTGGGACTACAGGCATGCGCCACCATGCCTGGCTAATTTTTTCTATATATTTCTAGTTGGCCAATTAATTTCTTTCTATTTTTAGTAAAGACGGGGTCTTGCTCTTGCTCAGGCTGGTTTTGAACTCCTGACCTCCAGTGATCCTCCCGCCTCAACCTCTCAGAGTGCTAGGATTACAGGCGTGAGCTACCACAACCAGCCAGCCCTGTGTTTTTAGCCAACTCCACACCCTCCCCTCCCCTCCCCTTTGTAGCTGAGCTTCTTGAAACACTGTGTGCTTAATGTCTCTGCTCACTTCTCACTTACTCTTTAGTCCACTGCTTTCTGGCACATGTCCCCTCCACACCAGGAAACTGTTCTTGACAGGCCATTGAGCAACTCCCTGTGGCCAAATCCAAAAGTCAACTCATAGCCCTCATCTTCCTTGGAGTTTCCCTCACTGACCAGTCCCTCCTTCCTGTCTGGGGGGCTGTGCCTCACTGCTCTGCTTGTGACTCTGCCCATCCTGGTCACTGGTATTCCCCAGGGTTCCACTTGCAGCCTTATTCCCTGCTCATGCTATACTCTGTCCTGGACAATCTTCCTACAATCCGTACTTCCTCTATCATCACTCAGTGATGATGCTCAAATTCCTAGATCCAACTCAGACCTCTTCTGGATTTTCAGATATGTCTACCTGGCTGTCCCAGAGGCATCATACACAAAGCCACTATTTTCTCCCTGAACTCTCATCCCAATTCTCCCTTTCCTGGGCCATGGCCCATCCATCTACCCTGTGATCGGAGTAGAAATACAGTAGTCATCCCCAATTCTTCTAACCCTCTCCCCCACACCCTTCCCACTCTACCAGGTTAGTTTCTCCCAAAACTGTGCCTTGAATTCTACGTGTGTAGCTCTCCCTGCCAGCCACTGTCATGCCTTAGTTCAGTCCCATCATTACCTGCCCCAGACTATCGGAGAATCTCCCAGGTGCTCCTGACTCTAGTCTCTCCCTCACATCCTGCAGCCCCACCTCTATTCTTTCTCCCCATTAATTTCCAGAGTAAACCTCCTAAAAGGTGAATCTGATCACATTATTCCCCTGGCCTAAAAGCCTTCACTGGATCCCTAGGGGCCATGGACCAGAGTTTGAGCTCCTGGGCAGGGCTCACAAGGCCACTACAACCCAGCCCTGGACCATCAATCACTACACAGTCCCTCCCTGTGGTTGACCTAGAGTTTCCCAAAGGCACCATGTTCTCCAGGTTTTCCTTTCTGCTCTCAGGAGCCCCACTTTAGCATCACCCAAACTGCCCCTCACTTCCAGCCTGCCAGGCACCTCCTTGCCTCTAGCACCCAAATCAGAACCAACCTAGGGATCACCTCTCCTGCCTTCTTCTTAATGGCCCCAGGCCATACCCATGGCAGAACCCATCATTTGGCCTTTGTGCTCCCACGGCTTGTATGTGTATTAGAACACATCATTTAATTACATACCATCTCTCGTATATGACTATAAATTCCTGGAGGACAATGTCTGCCAGTAGCCCAGCAAATTGCCCAAGGCCTGGCATGAAGAATGTATTCAATAAACCCACAATGAATAATAATGATACAATATTTATTGAGTGCTTATATGCCAGGCACAGTTCCAAAGGCTTTACGACAAAACTGTATTCTGTCAGTTAATTCAGACAATAAACCTATGAGGCAAAGACTATGATATTCCTCATTTTATAGATAAGGTAATTAAAGCAGGGAAGTCAAGTAACTTCCCAAGATAACATGGTTAATAAGTGGCAGAACTAGGATTCGGACCCAGGCAATCCGAATCTGGAAACTATGTCACTATCAGAAGATGAACATATATTTATCAGATATTTCTATTAAGTGACTTGGAAAGATTTTTTTTTAATTGCCTAGATGCCACAGTATCATTCTACTGCCAACAATTATATCGACACACTAATATTAAGACTGAAACAGTCCTAGGATAATAAGGCCTGTTCCAATAAGTATCTGCTCTAGGACAACATGACAGTGTAAAAGGACATGGTAGAAAGCACTGAAGGCAGGCTCTAGAGAAATGCCAATGATTTTGAGGACTCAACATTCCCGTCCATTTCAAGCAACAAGAATGAAAATTGTTTTAGGACCATGGGATTAAGGGCTGTGCACACATGTTGATCTAGGCAGACACTCTCCCTCTAATAACTCTCCCAGGAGCATGGTGACCAGCCCCAGGCCTGCATCACAGGGCCAACTTGTCTCCTCCACAGAAAAGTAGGAGGTAGGTGGTCCACAAATGGGTCACTTTCTCTCTCTGGAGCCATAAAGATTTTCCAGTGGTATTTGTAAGTTGCTCAGTAGCAGATGTGAGCGGTTGCCTGGCATGAAGGGGAATGCAGCAAGCTACTCAAATGGACCCTGAGGCAAGTCCCCTGACCTTACCCAGGGAATGTGCCAATAACTTTGGGCAAGATGGGCAAGGCCTTTCTCTGGCTGTGTCCTGAACCCAGCCTGCTGTGGGAGGACCCACACGCTACTCCTCCTTTGTGCCCCCGCAGGCCCTACATCATGCTGCTGCACTACCCTGCCAAGAAAACACACGCCAACTGGTTCTGTATACAGCACGTGCTCAATAAGGCTGCCAAAAGAGACTCCAGAAGGGAATACCAACAGCACGTTTGAAGTGAGCCCCAACATTTCCACTGCTGATTTTTGGCAGCTGAAACTATAATCAGTGGCCTATAGCAGTCTGAGACTGTCATGGAAGTCTGTTTATAGTGAGGTGTTCACAGGGTGGGATTCCAAGGGAGGGGGCAGTGGCAGGCAGACAAATGAAGTTTTCTTTTCCTTAATAATGTGGTTAAACTGAATGGATTTACAGTCATAGGCCACATAATGATGTCGGGTTAAAGATGGACCACATGTAAGATTATACTGTATTTCTACTGTATCTTTTCTATGTTTAGATACTTTTGATACACAGGCACTTACCATAGTGTCACAACTGCCCACAGTATTCAGTACAGTAACATGTTACACAGGTAGGTTCCTAGCCTAGGAGCAACAGGCTGTACCATATAGCCCAGGTGTGCAGTAGGCTATGCCATCTAGGCATGTATGAAAGTGTTGTTGCTACGATGTTGCACAATGATGAAATCACCTAATAATACATTTCTCAGAATGTATCTCTGTCATTAAGCAACACGCCCTTTTCCCAAATTTCAGATTTGAAATAATTTATGAAGTTAATAAATGATAAGATCCAAAGAAAGGAAGGGTAAAAATATGCTGATCATGAGGATTTATACAACTGCTGTGATTGTGTAATTCATGGCTTCCTGGCAGCCAGGACAAAAAGAAACAATGTCTGTCAGTTTTAAGCAACTTCTGGGAGACAGGCATTGTCCCAGATCTGTATTTTAAAGGGAATTGCCTCAGGATTCCTGAGGGAATTCAAAGGATGAGAATTAAAATGTGTTTGTACATGGCAAATAAAAGGTGGTGGAACTGGGATGGCGGGGGAGGGAAGAGACAGGGGCACCAAGATACAGGTTTCGGAGTCCAGGTTGTCTTTAAGAGGCTGCCTCCTTTTCAAGGGCAAGTAGAGCCCTTCTAGATGCCTAAAGGTCTGAAGTGTTTCAGGAACAGAGAAAGCTGCTTTAATGACATTACACAACCTCAGAGTGGGCAAGGAGAGGGCATCACGAGACCCAACACCAGCATGACTTGCACTCCCGCCCACGCTGCCTCCAGGCCAGCCTACCAGCCAAGTGAGGCGTCTCCTCTTCTGTCCATTTGTCCCCTTCCTTCTGTTGACAGGCCTACCCCTTTCGCCCTCTTTCTCAAATGGGGGTCTCGCCTCCAAGGTGGCTGCTTACACATTTGGGAGTCGTTTCCCTCTTCCCTTTTCCGCTCAAGCTCTGTGTGGACCCATCTACTGCTTCATTGGAGTAAATGACTGCTAGGTCATTTACTTACAGAGGCTGCGGTGGCTGCAACTGTTCTGATGCTACGTTTAGAATAAGAATTTCAAAGCTGGAAGTGGCACAGTAAATGTGGGGAGACCATAAGAAGTTTGTTTTGTTGTTGTTGGTTTTTTTTTTAACCGATAATGCTAATAAATCAAAATGATACACAGTGCAGACACTGTTTAAAACCTTTGGATGTAAGTTCTGAAAAAATACCTGCGACATGAATTCTTGAGACACAAAACATTATGATCCCATTAGGGAACTCCTGAGAATCCTGCAGCAACCCCTTTCTAAAAATAGACTCTGCCTGCAATATTAGTGAGGAACTTCTAATTAATATGCTTTTCCTCTGAGCTCTGGACTTCCAGCTCTACTGTTGGAAGCCCAGGGTACCCCACTGGTCCCCTGGGAGCTTCCACCTCTGCAGCCCTACTTCTCTTGTTTCACATCCTGTGTTTTGCATAAGATGTCATGTGCTGGGGGTGGGGAGAGGCAGGTGGTGGCATGAAGATCCTGAGAGGGGCACATGTGTAGGACCTGCTTTGAGTCAGTCCCCTTACTAATGGTAGATATTTAACAAATTCTTCATTTTTTGGCTCACTTTTCTTTTAGGCTACCAGCAAAATACACCTATGAGAAGCTAACTGGTGTTTGGGATATAGTCTGAGGCTTTCACCCATTTAGGACTGGAAATGGAACAATACACCAGAGTGAGAACCATGGTCTCCTGTATGTACTATAAGGGCCAGCCCACAGAGGTGCGTGGAGAGGCTGCACACTTCAACATGGTGTGGTGGGAATGGCGGGGGGAAGCCTCCTCTCCCACCGCCCAACATCCAGTTCCCAGGTTTCACATGCCTTTTATAAACCAACAACCTCTACACTCCACTCTCTGATCCTGACCCTCCACCAGCCCCAGACTGGCTATCTACTGCCCACCCAGCATCTCTGCTTACACGTAATATAGGGGCAGTTTGGCTAGAACACAAGCCTCGATTTCTCCTCTAAAATCCATTCTTCCCCAGACTTTCCCATTCAATGTAAGGCATGCACAATACACTGGCTGCTCTAGCCAAGACTCTAGAAGGCACACTCTGCGATCTCTCTCCATTCTATCAGCTTTCTGACAGCAGTTCTCAGACATGGCTGAACATGAGAGAAATGTAGGAGCTATAAAGCATCCCAACACCCAGGGCCCTTCCTCCAGGCCAATTAGAGTAGAATCTCCGGCGGTAGGGCCCAGGCATCAGTACTTTTAAATAGCTCTCCAAGGAATTCTACAGTGCAGCCAGGCTTGAGAACTAGTGGCTTAAACAGACTCCAAATCCAACAACGGCTTCTCTCTGGCTTCACTGCTCCCACCTTGGGCCGAGCCGTTGCCATGTCTTGTCTGAACACCTGTAATACCTCTAGTCTCTCACTTCCACTTGTCACTCCTTGAACCTCCAATGCAAGCACAAAGCAAATCAGATCACATCCTGCCTCTCTTATGGCTTCCCACTGCATATAGAATAAAAAACCATGTTCTCATGAGGTCTGTGAGGCCCTGAACAATCCAGCCTCTGAGGCCCTCTCCACCTCTTCTTGCCTCTCTTGCCCCCACTATGTTTTGATCACCCTGGTCTTGTCCTGTTTCTTTTTTTTTTTTTTTTTTTTGAGACAAGGTCTCACTTTGTTGTCTGGGCTAGAGTGAGTGCCATGGCGTCAGCCTAGCTCACAGCAACCTCAGACTCCTGGGCTCAAGTGATCCTTCTGCCTCAGCCTCCCGAATAGCTGGGACTACAGGCATGTGCCACCATGCCCGGCTCATTTTTTCCTATATATATCTTAAGTTGGTCAATTAATTTCTTTCTATTTATAGTAGAGACGGGGTCTCACTCTTGCTCAGGCTGGTTTCGAACTCCTGACCTTGAGCGATCCGCCCACCTCGGCCTCCCAGAGAGTTAGGATTACAGGCGTGAGCCACCGCGCTCGGCCTTGTCCTGTTTCTTGAATGTGCTAAGCACACTCCTGTCTCTGGGCCTTCGTGCCTACTCTCTCCTCTGCCCTGGGATCTTCATTTGCCTGGACTGTAGCTTCAAGTCATTCAGATCAGCTCAAAAGGTACCACCTCAGAGAGGCCTTCTTGGACCACCTTGATCGAAAGTAGTCCCCCTTCACCCTAGAAAAGTCACTGCCATATCACCCAGGTCACATTGTTTTATTGTCTTTAAAGCTCATCAGTTTTCTGAAATACTTTGTTTAATCATGTCTTCACTATCTGGCCCCACCAGATAGTGAGCTTCAAGAGGGCAGGGATTTTTGTCTGTCTTGCTCACAGCTGTACCCATTGCCCAGAAAGGAATCTCTCACAGAGTAGACACTCAATAAACACAGCTACTCATTTTATTCCCCCACCACTGCCACTCCTCCTCACCACTGCCAGAGTGATCCTTGTAAAATGACAACTTTGTTTAAAATTTGTTTAAAATCATCAGGGGCTCCAGACTACCTCTGATCATCCAACTCCTATCCTTCCTCCTCTTTGGCACCCCATCCACATCATCAACCCAAACCCATTTTCTCCTAAGTTCCCACTGTTCCAAACAACTCCTGGCTGCCCAGAGGAGCCACACTCCTGCATTCCTAAGTCTCTGTTGCATGCTGCTCCCTCTGCCTGTCTTCTTGTCCTCAATGTCCACCGCTCTGACAAGAACTGGCTCGGACATTACCTCCTCTAAGCCATCACCCCTACCTAGATTGGTTAATGTTCTCCCCTAGCAAACCATGCTTCCTTCTGCCATGGCCTTCATCACACAGGACCATCCTCACGTGTACTCTCCAAACAGAGGGCACCTTGAGGGTAAGATCAGTGCCTTGGGCTTAGTAAACACTAAATACGAACTGAGCAAAATAATATCTTCTACTTCTGTATCCCCAATAGCAAGAACATCACAAAAATTTCTAAATAAATCCTTGTTTTCAGAATGACAACATTGATGCTGCTGGGAAAACTTTTATACCCCTGTGCTTGGGGGCACTTAAAATTATACCCACATACTCTGCTTCCTCCAGGTGATGGCTGTTCAGTGATCCTGTAAGAGTGTTAACACTGAGCCAACAGGCCCCTGCCTCACACTGTGTTTGGTCTTCCTGAGGCACATGCATGAGAAAAGGCATGGTCTGGGCCAGTCGCTGGCATGTAATTGAGTTGGGAAAGCTGCCTTCCCTTAGGACAGATTAAGAATCCACCAGCAGGGTGGAGCGGGAAATGGAGCCCTTCGAGGACAGGAACTAACTCAGGACCCCATCATCTTTGCTGCGCTTTCCCTGGGGCTCACAGAAATGAATCTGCATGGCCAGTGTCATTGCCAGTAGCAGTGCTCTCTCTCCTCTCTTAATTTAAACACACACATCCCACGCACTGAAACAAGCCACAGGAGGTCTTTATCAAATAACGTACTCTCTTGTTTTTCCCATACAAGAGAATGAACAGGAACAGAGGGTTTAATACCAGGGTGCACAAACACTCAATAGCCACGTGCACAGCTTGGTATATTTAGCTAAGTCATTGAGCAGAACATCACTGCTTTACCCACAGATATTCACCAAGAGGCACTTGTTGCGGCCTGAAACAGGCTTGTCCAGCTTTTCAGGAAAAGATGAACCTCCCCAAGCAAAGTGAAGGCCATTTCCGTGCAGGTTCCTGGAATTGGATGTGGCTTTAATTTCAAATCCACCTAGCTCCAGCCCTATCTTCACTGGGAAGCCCCATCCTGACCCAACCCTCCAGCATGCTTTCTACTCCAGGGTTATCTGTGCTTTGCTAGTCAGAAGCCAAGACCAAGCCCCTCCCACAACAGGCCCAACTAATGTATACGTCAATGTACAGATAGAATCATTCAACCAAGATCAGAATTCTAATCAGAATTCCATAGACCTCTGAACAAGGGGATCCACTTCCCCACCCAGCCCTGGCTGTCCTGTTTCCCATAGTTCCAAGGTCCAGGGGAGCATGCAGGCTGTGGCCATGCTAGGGCCAGAGGAGGAGAGTGTGGGCTGGTCAAAACAAGCCCAGACATACTCACGGGGTCCGTCAGCATGGCCCGGCAGTGGGAAGCCAGGGCCAAGAAGGCCAGCAGGTTGAACACAATTCCATTGATGATGCTGTACACGTAGTCTCGGGATGGAATCAGCATGACAAAGAGGACCACAAACTCCGCATAGAGGACCAGAAACCAGGTGACAATGGCACAGGCGATGCCACAGCCATCACGGATAAACCACATGGTTCCCATGGGACCAGGGTAGGGTGGTGGGACACACTTCTCCGGCTGGAGGTATTCTGGTTTCCGCTCAATATCTCGGAAGTGGTGGGTGGGGATAAGCATCATAAGCTATTCTGTCCATACTGGCATCTGAAAGAGAGAGAAAAGAACCCAGAAACTTGGTGTTGTCTTGTTATCAAGGAGACTTGACAAAATCACCTTTCCAAAGTGAGCCATGAGTATCTATGCACAAACCCCTTGCAGAAAAATTGCCTAAACTTGTTCACTTAAAATGTGAGTTCTCATTGCCTCTTGGCTAAGATCAAGTATAGTAAAATGTGAGTTCTCTTCCCTACTCCTGAGAGTTAACTTAGTCTTTGCTCCAGACCTTTCCGTGACAGATAATGAAAAGGGAGCCACCATAGACTAAATGTCCTGCCCAAGGTGAACTAGAGCAGGAGCAGCAAACACAGCATGCCAATGTGGAGGCAGGACTGGAACCAAGGTCTCTTTGGCTACTAGGGATCTACTGGGCAGAAAGTGCCTTAATAGATAACATTCAAATTCTGACTTGAAAGGAAGGGAGAGGGAAGGAGAGAGGGAGAGGGAGAGTTCAAAGATGTTTTCCCACCACCTGGCTATGGGGCTTTGTGGGCCTCTGTTTCCTCACCTGTGGAAATATACACATTGCAGCCCTGGCCACCTTCCTCCCAGGGTTGCTGGTGTGAGGCTGGAGGTGCTTGTGATGAACAATATAGACTGTAACACTCTGTACACCTCACAGATTGTGCACAAATATTCTCTCTAGGAAAGACATCATTCCTTCAGAAATAAGTGCTGAGCAAAGCACCCTTTCTTCCTAACAGCTGCAACTTGAGTCTTTGAGGACAGCAATGAAATAACTAAGAATCAATGACTAGAGTCTATCTGCCCATAGCATGTGCTACAAGACACAGAAAGCTCAGATTTCCCTCCTTTTTTAAATTTTATCTTTTTTTATCTCTGGCCTGCCACATCACTAACCAGCCTTCTCAGTTAGAAACTGTGATGGCTCAAGCTTCCCACCAGATGCAGGTGCCGTGGAAAAGCCACCCATAACACAGGCTATGACACAGGCAAGTGATACCCCCATCTTTTAAGACTTCAAGTAACTACACAGCAGGAGAAATCACTCAAAAGCCACAGTGGCTATGTGTGAAGACTGTGGCTATGAACGGTAAGGGCAGGCTTTCAATGGTTGTGTTGAGTTATCCTTACCCTTTTGTCCAATTTTCCTTCTTCCTCCAATGTCCTCACCCCCAACAAAGAAAGAGTATCTGGACTGAATACAGTACAGTCATGAAAAGTAAAGATGTGTCCCCAAAGCTGAAAGGGCAGAGCAGTAATTACTACTCAAAATGATAGACATTCTAGAGTCACAAGTTGCACAGACTAATAATGAGGAATAAGGACAGGGCCACCCTTCCCAAAGTGCCAGAGAACTAATGGCCGAAAGGCAGTCAAATGTATACCATGTACTTGTCCAAAGGAACATCAACTCAACAAATACAGTGACTATCACATGCGGGGCACACTGTACCAGGGAACAATTAGTTATGACACATACAGAATAACCATCTCCTCAAGCAGAGTAAAAGCCTTGGTTCCCAATGGTCCATCAACCAGAATTTTCTAACAAAGCAATCTTGTGCTCTCCAGAGGACAGTGGCAATTTAGTGCTACCAGACAACCTAAAAGCATTAAAAGATGTGGGTGTACCTGCTGTAGCACCAAACTGAAGGATAGTAGAAGATCACAGATCAGGGATGTCTGGGACCTGCCTTATGCCCAGGAAACACTGAAATCCTAAACTCTGTTCAACTAAAACCAAACAAAGAAGCTGACAACTCACAATGATTCAAGAGCTCACTGAAGCTCAACATTTTGACAACCTCCAGTTGTAAGCAGTTTTTTGGTTTTTCCTGCAGCCATACAGATTTGTATGTGTATCACCTATGTTCCCACAATTACTATTTAAGCTCAAAACCAATAAAGTTTAATTGGACCACAGCCACACCATTTGATTACACACGTATATTGTCTTTGGTGGCTTTTGCACTATAATGTCACGAGTAGTTGGGACTCATAAGCCCTAAATATTTACTCTCTGGCCCTTCACAGAAAGACCTGCTGACACTTAGTCCTAAGCAGTTGTTGCTCACCAAATAAATGACAGAACCACCATGACGCCTGCTTTCCCTGAAGATCAGGCTGGTGTGACGAGATGGTCAGTTACAACACACACACCCCCGCTTTGTGGCAGCATAACCTTCCATAGTCTGCAGCCTGAGGACCATGTCCCCACAACCTGTGTACTCTAGCAAACTGTTCTTTGATTATCATAAATGGCATGGTTGTCATAAATGGATGATTACTGAAAATACATTTAGAATAACTGTCTTGTTTAGAAACTTCCAGTGATAAATTTGCTCATAGCATATTCAGAGTAGTTGACTGACAATTGCTGATTTTTAGTTGTACTTATGGCAATGACTTGACTAAACTAGAGTTATGTTTTAGATGCATGGTTTTGCTGAGGAATAAGCCCTCCCACGTAAGTAAACTTCCCAGGTAACTATGACTTATTTTGAAAAAGAGATACATTTTAATCATTTGGATGGTTAAGATGCAAATCTTGGCTGGGCGCGGTGGCTCACACCTGTAATCCTAGCACTCTGGGGGCCGTCTGGGAGGCCGAGGCAGGCAGATCGCTCAAGGTCAGGAGTTTGAAACCAGCCTGAGCAAGAGCAAGACCCCGTCTCTACTAAAAATAGAAAGAAATTAATCGGTCAACTAAAAATATAGAAGAAATTAGCCGGGAATGGTGGTGCATGCCTGTAGTCCCAG
>CAUYRT010035958.1:0-20002 GCA_963574885.1 Lepilemur ruficaudatus
TTAATTGGCCACGTAAAAAAATATACATATATATATAAAAAAAATTAGCCAGGCACGGTGGCGCATGCCTATAGTCCCAGCTACTCGGGAGGCTGAGGCAGGAGGATTGCCTGAGCCCAGGAGTTTGAGGTTGCTGTGAGCTAGGCTGACACCACAGCACTCTAGCTCAGGCAACAGAGCAAGACTCTGTATCAAAAAAAAAAAAAAAAAAAAAAAAAGCCGGGCGCAGTGGCTCACGCCTGTAATCCTAGCACTCTGGGAGGCTGAGGCGGGCAGACTGCTCAAGGTCAGGAGTTCCAAACCAGCCTGAGCAAGAGCCAGACCTCGTCTCTACTATAAATAGAAAGAAATTAACTGGACAATTAAAAATATATAGAAAAAATTAGCTGGGCATGGTGGCGCATGCCTGTAGTCCCAGCTACTCGGAGGCTGAGGCAGTAGGATCACTTGAGCCCAGGAGTTTGAGGTTGCTGTGAGCTAGGCTTATGCCATGGCACTCACTCTAGCCCGGGCAGCAGAGTGAGACTCTGCCTCAAAAAAAAACAAACAAACAAAAAAAAAACCCAGGATATCTATTAAAACCTTAACTGTTGAAATAATTTTCTATTTGCTAATGTTTTGCTTTGCTACATGTGTTAGTTTGAAATTTGTATCCCTCTAATCGTACATAATGCTAACTACATATTGTGTTGGAAAAACTATTTACTAACTAAATTTCAAAAGTTTAATTAAATTAGCACATACCACTTGATTTATCAAAAAAGCTATAAATATATTCACATTTCAATTGTTTTAATTTTTAAAATTCTCTTTATTTTTTTGAGATAGGGTCTCAATCTGTCTCCTGGGCTTGAGGGCAGTGGCGTGACATCATAGCTCACAGCAACCTCTAAGTTCTGGGTTCAAGAGACCCTCCTGCCTCAGCCTCCCATGTAGCTGGGGCTATAGGCATGCACCACCACACTTGGTTAATTTTTTTCTATTTTTTGTGGAGATGTGGTCTTGCTCTGGCTCAGGCTGGTCTCAAACTCCTGGCCTAAAACCATCCTCTTGCCTCAGCCTCTCAAAGTGCTAGGATTACAGGTGTGAGCCACCATGCCTGGCCAAAAATTCTCTTTACTAACATATTTTGTGTCTGACATTGTACTTTCTGTAAGGGACATCAAAAGAGGCTTTTGACTGTATGGTTATGTTATTAAAGGAGATTAAAGGAAAACCAGACTGAGGACTTTAAGCAAATGTTCAGAATGGGAAAAGAATGGAAATCTGAGAAATCTGAGATCTCATTCCTGGGAGGCAAAATTTGAGAAAATAGTATGGCTTTTATATATGATAGACAAATAGAACAGTTCTGATATTTAATGTACTCAACCTTAACTTTTTTTACTTAGTTTAAATATATCAAGATTAACTGTAATCTAGTTTTTACATATTTTATTTATATTTACTCAGTACAGCTAATAAAAACTTCTATTTCAAAAGGGTGACTACTGTGAATGACTTGAATTCCATGAAGGAAGGTATATTACTATGACCATATAATAATAATGTTTTGATGACGAAAAAATGATAACAATGTCATATTTATTCATAAGCAAACAGGGACAACTGATTAATTGGGATAGTCCCAATGAAGAACTCAGACAAACAAATGTAGACTTTTTTTCTTCCTATGATATAAATGCAAAACTCCCTTTAAAAGTTTAGCTTTTTACTTTAAAAAACTTGACTGCACACCAAACTATATTATCTATTATTTTGTCTCTCAGTGATAGATGTTTATATCTTCTATCACAGTAGTGTTGATAATGTGGTTAATTAAGACAGATTTCCTTACAAAGAGATTTGGGTCAAATTTACAAATCATCTCTCAAATTGCTACAAAATATAAATTATACTTAACATTCTATGCAAAATTTAGGTGCTATCACCACCAATCATAAGGGTCATATTAAAGTTTTAGTTTGCTGAAAGTATTACGATATTGAAATGTTAAGAACAAACAGAGGCTGGAAAATCAGCTAATTCCACTAATATATTCTTAACCTCAACATAACAGGTCTATGAACCCAATCTTCATATTGTTAAACCATAATCATTTTCCTATGTTGTACTTTTTAATGTATGATTGACCAGGCAACATGTTTATAATTGGGCAAAGGAAAAAGATTTAATTTCACTATAAGCTAAAAGGTATGACCATTAATGACCAAACTAAGGGAGTTCTCTGGAAAAAAACAAGTAGGGCAAATATCTGTATTGAATTGTTAAAACTTAGCAAAATTTTAGTGATTTGGTAAACAAGTTCTGAACTTAGTATAGAATCTCTCCAATTCTGGCAGTTTTTTCTACTCACAACAGTAAAATTTCTAAAGTATGGAAATGAATAAGAAAAGAACTTGATTTGTTTGGTTTTTGACAGATGTCTAAATTTTATGTTTTTTATCACGTATGTCATACATCTTAGACATATTGTGATATACTGAGAGAAACACTTCCTCACTATACTGATAGCTGATATATCCTTTAAAGTTTGTGTATGTATTTAAACCTACCCTCCCTCACCCCATTCGTATTCACATTTACTCTTCACTCCTCTTACCATGGGCAGGTCTTTCAGGATCTGTATTCCATCTCCAGGACCCATGTGTGCTATGTGGTTAAAATTAGTTGGATTAGATATTAATTTATTTCTCATTTCTGGATCTCGTAGCATCTCCCTGTAAGACAAAGCACCTGTTTAGACACTTTTTCCATAATCTGGGTAACTTAAGAAAAAAATTAAGCATGCTTTAATCTTTTTTACAAAAATAAAACTACTACATCACGTTAATAAGGATATAATTAGAATAACAGAATATACTCAACTAAAAATTCACTTTTTTCGAATGTTTTCATTTAAATTTTAAATAAAAGATCTTATGATTTTATGTGGGAAAACAGAGAGGGTCCTTTTAAACACTTAACATCAAAGAAGCTCCACTCTATTTCATAGATAATTCTGAACATTTTATGTATCTATTTTAAAATTGATTAACACTTTAGAAATGCTTTAGATGTAACTGAAAATACTACAAGGTTATTTGTTTATGAAGAGAATAGTTAATCTGAATTTCTTAGACATTTATTATATGCACAGATATGTTCTAAGTTTATATTGCAGAAAGGCACATATTCCAAAAATTGTGACTATTCCATATACATACCATAAAAATATGGTACTTTAATTCAGTGTATACTCGCAACTTAGAGAGTATTAACTAATAAAAATGACTGAAAAGTGACATTCATTATTGCAGTAGCTATCAAATTTTCCTTCCAAATCGAATATAGTATTATAACCAAATAGTCCTTAAGATGCTACAAGCATGATAGGTATAATTTAATATCTACCTCCTCTGTTGCATCCTTTCCTCTTCTGGGACTCTGAAGGAATAGCGTCGCTTATTGTTAATATTTCTAACCATTTGTTTCCGACTATTATCTGATGTTTCAGGAACTACCAGTTCATCCCCTTCTGTTAAAAAAAATACAAAGAACAATGATGTTCTCTAAACTACTAAAATGCTTTTTATCTATTAATCTCCAAGACAGTGAAAATGTTAATCAATTGTACAAGTATATTCAATTATGATTTTTAAAAGTTGTATGTTGATAACCATAGTAAATAAGCAATAATTTTCTACAGAACAGATGTAAGCAGATACATGATGATATTAAACATGGCTTATAAAACATTTTCAGTTTTATTTGATTATAAACATAAAACGATATAATCTACCTAAACAAAACTATAGTTGCCTTATTATCCTGCCACTTTGACTAGCTACCCACCCCGATATCTCTATACTATCTTCTTTCTCTCTACAGGTATTGGTTTCAACGGCTTAGGGTGTTAAAGAGCTGCTATTGTTAACCTGCACAGTAATCAGGCATAAATGGTAAGATATTCATGTAAATAATAATAATTATTAATAAATAATAATTAAAATTATTTTTACGTCATACAACATATCCTCTGCAAGGTTCAAACTCTGAGACGTGGAGTAAGGAAAAGGAATTGTATTCTCACAATCTTCCTTTACTAAAGGTAAGAATCTGCTGCTATTTCTACTCTTCTGATCTTGGGGGTAGATGATATTTAATCACATACACCTAGCGACCCAGTGCCCATATTATCCTATGTCAGCTTTAGTATCTAGAAGTAAAAACAACTATTAGCCAGGGACTCCCAAAACATGCTGGGCTATGTGAATATACTCTAAGAATAAAACAGACAACAGTATCCAGGTAACATGACAGGAGATGCCATTATCTAAATAACACAAGGAAAAAGAGAAAACAAAACATTTAGAAGTTTTCAATACCCAAAAACCTGAAGTGCAAAGGAGGAGGTGGGAGGAAGCCAAACGGGCTTGTAGGGCCAAAGAAGATGATGAGCAAGAAGTGACAAGCTCCTTGCACTATGAGATTGCTTTCCTAACAACAAACACTAAAGGGATAGAATTTTTAAAGTGGATGAGAATGTGGGACACAATTTTAGACTTTGAGAATTATGAGAGTGAAGCAGGTCTAGAAGAGTTACGGTGGCAATAGGAGATTCTAGAGAGCCAGAGGGTTGCAGGAGCACTTCAATCTCTTAAGAGATGAAGGAGAAAAGCAAGACACAGAAAAAGAAAGGATCTCCTGGAAATGGAATTTCCTTCCTTTGTCAAAGAACAAGGCAACTGTATTAAAATTTGTCAGGTCCCCCTCCTCCAACCTCTACCTCTACTCTTAGCTAGAGTAGAAAGATGAAAAGACAAGTTGGAATAAGTTTTTCCCTACAGAACAAAGTGGGTATGGACATATTTCATGACCCGTATGGCCACACACATTTGAGAACAGGGTAGAGCTAATCTTATATTAATATAAATATCTGGAGTTCCTCTAAGAAATAGAATATAAGCATACCTTGCAGATACTGTGGATTCTGTTCTAGGCTACCACAATAAAGCAAATATCGCAATCAAGAAATTCACACAAATTTTTTGGTTTCCCATTGTATATAAAGGTTATATTTACACTATACTATAGTCTATTAAGCTTACGACAGTGTCATGTATAAAAAAACAATGCACATACTTTAATTAAAAATACTTTACAGTAAATGTAATCTTTTTGTTGGTGGAGGATCTTGTCTTAATGTTGATGGCTGCTGACTGATCAGGATGGTGGCTGCTAAAGGCTGGGGTGGCTGTGGCAATTTCTTAAAATAAGACAGCAATGAAGTTTGCAGCAATTGATGGAATCTTCCTTTCATGAAAGTTCTCTGTAGCATGACATGCTGTTTGATAGCATTTTACCCACAGTAGCAAATATAACTTTCAGAATTGAATCAATCCTCTCAAATCCTGCCTCTGCCCTACCATCTAAGTTTATATAATATTCTAAGTCCTTTGTCGTCATTTCAACGATATTCACAGCATCTTCACCAGGAGTAGATTCCATGTCAAGAAACTACTTGCTTTACTTATCCATAAGAAGCAACTCTTTAACTGCTCAAGTCTATCACGAGATTGCAGCAATTCAGTCACATCTTTAGCACCTACTTCTAATTCTAGTTCTCTTGCTATTTCTACTATACTTGCAATTATTTCCTCCACTGAAGTCTTGAATCCTTTAGAGTCACCCATGAGGGCTGGAATCAACTTCTTTCAAACTCCTGTTAATGCTGATATTTTGACCTCCTCCCATGAATCACAAATGTTCTCAATGGCATCTAGAATGGTGAATCATTTTCAATCTATTTTGCCCAGATCCATCATAGAAATCACTATCTGTGGCAGCTATAGCCTTACACAATGTATTTCTTAAATGGCAAAATTAAAAGTTAAAATTACTTCTTGATCCACAAGCTGCAAAATGGATGTTGTGTTAGCAGGCATGAAAACAACATTCGTCTCCTTGTAAATCTTCATCAGAGCTCTTGGGTGACTGGTGAATTGTCAATGAGCAGAAATATTTTGAAAGGAATCTTTTGTGAGCAGTAGATCTTAACAGTAGGCTTAAAATATTCAGCAAACCATGCTGTAAACAGATGTGCTACGATCTAGGCTTTGTTGTTCCATTTATAAAGCACAGACAGAGTAGACTTAGTGTCACTTCTAAGGGCCCTAGGATTTTCAGAATGGTAAATGAGTACTGGTTTCCACTTAAAAGTCACTATCTGCATTAACCCCTAACAAGAGAGTCAGCTTGTCCTTTGAAGCTTTGAAGCCAGGCATTGACTTCTCCTCTCTCATTACGAATGTCTCAGATGACATTTTTCTGTTAATAAAAAGCTGTTTAGTCTACACTGAAAATCTGTTATTTAGTGTAGCCATCTTCCTCAATTACCTTAGCTAGATCTTCTGGATAACTTGCTGCAGCTTCTCCATCAACACTTGCTGTTTCACCTCACATTTCTATGTTATGCAGACAGCTTCTTTCCTTATACATCATGAGCCAACCTCTGCTAGCTTCAAACCTTTCTTCTATAGCTACCTCACCTCTCTCAGCCTTCATAGAATTGAAAAGAATTAGGGCCTTGCTTTGCATTAGGCTTTGGCTTAAGGGAATGTTGTGGCTGGTTTGATCTTCTATTGAGACCACTAAAACTTTCTCCATATCAGCAATAAGGCTGTTTCACTGTCTTATCATTCATGTGTTCATTAGAGTAGTACTTTTAATTTCTTTTTTCCTTTGCATTCACAATTTGGCTCTTTGGCACAAGGGGTCTAGCTTTTGGCCTATCTCAGCTTCTTCACTAAGCTTAATCATTTCTAGCTTTTGATTTAAAGTGAGAGATACGTGACTTTTTTTTTTTAACCGAACACTTAGAGGCTATTGTAGGGTTATTAATTGGCCTGATTTCAATATTGTTGTGTCTTAGGGACTAGGGAAGCCCTAGGAGAGGAAGAGATATGGGGGAATGGACAGGTCAGTGGAGCAGTCAGAACACACATATTTATGGATTAAGTTTCTATCTTATATGGGTATGGTTCATGATGGCCCAAAATAATGATAATAGCATAGTAACATCAAAGATCACTGATCACAGATCACCACAACAGATACAAGAATAATGAAAAAGTCTGAAATATTGTGATAACTGCCAAAATGTGACATAGAAACAGTAACTGAGGCCAGGTGTGGTGGCTCATGCCTGTAATTTGAGCACTTTGGGAGGCCACGTTGGGAGGATTGCTTGAGCCCAAGAGTTTGAGGCCAGCCTGGGCAATAGCAAGACCCCATTTTTACAAAAAATATAAATACTAGCTGGGCATGATGGTGCATGCCTGTAATCCCAGCTACTTGGGAGGCTGAGGCAGGAGGATCTCTTAAGCCCAGGAGTTGGAGGCTGCAGCAAGCTATGATTATGCCACTGAACTCTAGCTGGGGCAACAGAGTGAGACTATATCTCAAAAAAAAAAAAAAAAAAAAAAGAAAAAAAGAAAAAAAGAAAGAAAGAAAGAAAAGAAAAGAAACACTAAGAACACATGCTGTTGGAAAAATGGCACTGGCAGACTTGCTTCATGTGGGGTGTCCACAAACCTTCAATTTGTAAAAAGGCGAAGCGTAATAAAATAAGATATGCCTATATAAAATTCAGTATAGGATGTAGGAAGTGAAGAGCCTAAAGCTGAAGTTTCATTAGCTTCATGGCAAATCCATCTATGAGTGGGAATCACTTGTAAAATCTGAATATCCATTCGCAAGTCATACTGGAATATTCTCTCAGCACAGGCTTCTACTAGAGTCACCAGTTTGTGTGACTCTGGTTCTAAAAGGACATACTAAAACAGCAAACCAGAAGCCAAACCATTTGAGTGTACATTTCAGTACTTAAAACAAACAAAAGCAAATACAAAAAAGCCAAACCTCTGATGGACTTACAAATTTATTGGAGGAATATGGGGGGAGGAGGAAAAAAAGGTTAAGAAGATAATAATCCTACTATCCCAAAATAACTGGTATAACCATTTTAATGTGTCTTCTTGAGGCCAATGCTATTACTTATATTTCAGTTAATTTAAATTATTTTAAATAAGGTACTGTAGTATATCTTCATTAAATAGGTCTATCAAAAAAGATCAGAAATTTATAAATACCTCTGTTATGCAGAAATTTGCTGCTATGACATGAGAATGACTTTATTATATAGAAGAGGGCACTATAATGATATTTGGTGAAAGTGAAATTTTTAATTCTTTGGACACACTCTGACTGCCAAGCAACATTTAACTACATAGACAGTCTCCCTGGCATTTTACATGTAAGGTATATAATTACATGTGTGACAGTCTCAGCTCACTACTTTGGTCACCACCACACGCCCTCCTCCAGTCTGTAACACCCAGGGTCCCCATTCCCTCTCCTGATTTGGGCACTGCTCTGTCTTTCCTCTCTTTCCTCCTTTGTCCTACGTGGACATTAGCAATTCGGAAGTACTAAGCCCTCTGCACTGGCAGGAGATGTATTTCCGAAGTCCCAAACTGGAATTCTAGATAAGTGTTCATAGTTTTAGTGCTACAAGTTTTGGTTAGGTTCTATAATATCAATGAAAGCAAAGAAGATATATTCAGCTACACTTTCTCTACTTAGGCACTCCACAGAAAAACAACAAGGTATGTCAGAATCAAATACTTTGCTTATATAGCTATGCAAGCTTAAAGAGAATGACTTTTTGTCCAGTAGTTCCTCTTAATATATTAAAAGAATGTGACAGTGGCTCAGATCACAGACGTGGAGTAAGATACACTTAAGCTTAAATTTGGACTTTGGCATTTATTATTCATGTGACCTTGGGCAGTAAGCTTAACATTTCCATTTAAGTTAGCCTGTTAATTTATATATATTTCTTACCTGCCATCTTATTTTTGAAATATATTAATCTAATTGTCTCCAACCCTAAAAGATTTAATGATCCTTCATTGTTTAAGGGTCGAACCTAAAATAATAAAAAATAAAATTAGTATTTCAACAAAACCTTTAAAAATTAAGTAATAAACTTTTTTTGCCTACTTATAAAATACACACTATTAAGACCTTTCATTTATCTACTTCAAAATCCAGCCCTCTCAAAAAATCAACAAAAAATTAATAATAATTCTGCCTGGAAAGGTATATTATCTAATTTGAAACTTAAAATAACATTTTAAAGGAAGACTATTCTGGGCAAAATAAGTAAATAAACAAATAAATGAAATTAAGTAGAAATACATTTAAACCTTAAATTAGACTTCTTAAAGTCGTTAGTGACCAAATACTAAGAAGATAATCACCACAGCTGCTTTATGGATTGTTACTATCAAAAACTAAATGGACACATATGACGTAGATGGAAATGCAGATCACTGGGGAAAGGAGGGACTGTCTATAAATGGTGATGGAGTAACTGGCTATATGGAACCAACAAAGTAAATTTCTACTTCACACCACACACAAAAAACAAATTCCAAGTGGTTAAAGACATACATGTAACAGGAAAAGCTTTAAAATGTTTGGAGGAAAATAAAGGCTATATCTTTATAACCTTGAGGAAGGCATGTTTCTTAAGAGAAAAAAGACAAACCTAAAGGATAAGAACGATAAATTTATCCACATCAAAATCAATAACTTCTGTTTGGCAAAATATAAATGGATAGGTCACAAAAAGGGAAAAGATTTTCCACATCCATTATTAACCCAATATCCACAATATATAAAGAATTCCAATAAGTCAGTAAGAAAAAAATGACCAATCCAACAGAAAAATGAGCAACAAACATGGCTAGGCATTTCATGAAAGAGGAAATATGAATGATGAATAAACATATGAAAGATTTTCAACCACACAGTTAATTAGGGACACACAAATTATTACTAACACTTCAATGACATACTACTTTACAATCATTTATGAAAACTATGAATTCTTACAATGGGAAGTGTTAGAAAGGATAAGAGTCAGTAAGAACCCTTATATACTGTTGAAGGGAGTATCAACTGGTACAATTACTTTGGAAAATAATATGACACTATCTCATAAAGATGCATCACTGCATTCCCCGTGTCCCATCAGTTCTCCTCCTAGGCACATGACTTAAAGAAACTCCCGTACACGTACACCAAAAGACATACACAGCGATGTTCAGAATAGTAAAATGCTAGGAAATAATTCAAATATCTGCCAATCAGAGAATGGATAAATAGGGATAAATTTACCCAACAGGATATTTTATACTATTGAAAAGCAATGAACTATATAGTACATGTAACAACATGGATAAATCTCAGAAACACAGTAAATACATAAAGGAAGCAAGGCAGAAAAGGACAATGTATTATACTGTTTTTATAAAGCTCAAAAACAATCAAATCTAAACACTATATTGTTTAGGAATATTTAAATATGCAAAAATTCTGTATTTTAGGAAAAGCAAGGGAATGATAAGCACAATTTTCAGGATAGTGATTTTTCTCTGGGGAAAGGTGGGGAATGAGCTACAGGAGAAGTACACAGGTAGATGCAGTGACATTGGTAATGTTCTCGCTCTTAAGTTAGGAGGTGGGTTCATGAGTGATCAGTTTATTATTATGCTTTATAAAGGTCATGTATTCTTTCATATATATTGCAAAAATTACATGATAAAAATAAAACAGAAAACAGTAACAGCCCGAATTTACAAACTAGAACATATTTTAGTTGCTTTATATAACATGGCAATATTTACAAGAGCTTTTTAAACTGCTGATGTGATTTAAAATTGGCACAAACTTTGAAATATGATCTTGGCTACTTTTTTTCACCTATTCCTCTAAACCCTGCCACTCAACTAATAACACATACTACATGTACCATATATATCTATATGAAACTATTATTACTCTTCACTTTTGTACAACAGCAGTTCTATACTTGTAAAAGTTCCCTCTGTATTATGAAAATATAGGAAAATACTAAGAAAAATATGCTTTATTAGGAAAAACCTTTATTTTTCAATCATGAGACACTTAAACACAGTTTTGGTTAAGTTTCACAGCTTTTCTAGCCTGTGAAATCTGTCCTCACAGGTTTAAACACTGTATACCACTATTTGAAAAATGGTTATAATTAATAATAATCATATACTCCGCCAGAGCTCCTTAATTCAAAAATGGAAGGTAACACTGACATTTTAGGTTCTAGGAAATATTCTAGTTGTTCATCATGATAACGATCATACTCAATATAAATTAAATGCATTAATAATAAAAATAGTATGGTTTGAGCTACCCATAATGAAATGAACCAGCTTGATTTTTTTCATTTTCTTACTTTTAGCTAAGTCCCAAACTACCAATTACACCTGTCAGAAAATGCTGAATTAATACAAAATAGCTAAATAGTCATATTAGTGTTTTTACTTATATTCATTACTTGGCTTTGCTCACATTTTAATGTTAAATTACCTTTTTGAGAGGAAGAGTCTGAATCCATTCCATAGAGTTCACATCAAAGATATCAACTGCATTTTCACTATACACTGAGAGATACGGTGCATTGTAACCTAGGAGACAGGAAGGTGGGAATAGCCTGTTGATTACTTTTAACTTTTAAACCCAAAACATTTTGAAAGGTCTATGTCAAATAACTGTAGAGTGAAATGCCATGAAAATCCTATTGTTATCATAAAATAGCACATCAAAACAGTTTTGAAGTAAACAGAACATAAACCATAAATGAAGAACTGGTTTAGATTATACAGTCATTGTAATACAGAAGGATTTTGTTAACACTTGGGGTATAATATTTCCTTGCCCAATACTGGTTCTATAAAGGAATTTTCATTACATTTTTAAATATTTGATTCCTAAATTGTAAGTTATTGACAGTGAAGCAAACTTACAAAGCAGAGAAATCTTTGGGTAAGTACTCTTGTCCCGGTTAAGAATGTATAATAAAGCACCTCAGCACAGTTACATCAACAGGGGAGATGCTCAATATACACTTGTTGAAGGAATGAGTATCAGTAAATGGTGACACAAGCAAAGAGGGAATGAACAATTTACCTAAGCTTAAGGTTGTGAAGTGAATTTTTGGCAGAACTATACATAAAAGACAGATATTCCAACTCTTACTCCCCATTAGAAGCAATACTCAGAATTATTATCTGACTTGGTTACAAAACTGCATTTATTCTACATATGATGCCAGAGTTAGGGTATATATTTCAGAAGAAACATAACATTAAAAATAGTTAAATCTGGGTGGGTATGATTAGAGGTACTTTTTTTTTTTGTTCTTTTTATCCAGATTTTCTAATTTTTCTGTAATAACCATCTATTACCTTCCTAAACTTCCTTCCAATGACCCTTTAAACTTGACTGGACCCACACCCATCATTTCTCTTTCTATCTTCTTATAATGGAAGAGGTTTTACTCCTCCTGCCCCAAATAATCCCTCTATGTAATGAATTTCACCCTGTCTGGCCTTCTTGGGGATCTTACTCTATTTCCTGTATTACCCATATAGTCAACTTTTTCCCAGTAGTCCCCTAGTGGTTTTTTCCCTCTAGCATTTAAATATACTCAAGTATTTTCCATTAAAAACAAAACGATGTGGATTAGACACTCCTCCTATGCACTTCTATAGAACCTTGTACTTCTGCTACCGTAGCGCTTATTTTCTACTGCAATTACTTGTTTTATCATGAATCTGTTCTCCTGCACTCTATGCTCTGTGAAGGAAGACTGTATATATTTCGTTCACTGCTGTATCTCATACAGTGCAATGGCATATATCCAATAATAATTGAATTATTATTCAATAACGAAAGTATTCAATAATTAAAAGTATTTATTTATTTTTTCAGGGGCTGGGCCTGCCCACCCTCTTTCCCCCAAAGAGAAGGAGGGGGAGAGAGAGAGGGGAAGGACGGGGACCCCCGAACCACCTTCCCGCAATAATTTATTAATGTCTTAAGAGTGAAATAAGCAATTTAAAATCTCTACTTACCTAGATAAAAATGTGAAACTGAATAACACCTCTTATCGATGCTAATTATACCTTTAAATAATTGAGTAATTCACTTAGTAACTAATCTTCCAGAGTAAGTCCTACGAGCTATTGATGCTTACAAGCACTATATTTTGGGAGTCAATGAAGATAATTTAGGGTTATTTCTAAACACAACATAGGATAAAAAAATTCATCTCAGTACAATATTCCACAAAAAGATTAGTTTCACTTATGCACATATTAATGCTGACCCTGTTTGCCTAGGCCTAACTATACATGGTTTTTATATGACATAATTAATACTTAGAAAAACCTTAAGAATGACTTAAATAATCTGTTGTTAACAATGACAACATTTAGGAGATGAAGTGGAAGAAAAAAGAAAGGAAAAAGACACAGAGATAAGACAGTGATAAGAAAGGGAATCTTACAACAAGAGGAAGGATTTGCTGGCCACATCAATTCCTGTTGTCTAGATCGTCGGCCCTGGCAGTCAGTGTATATCCCGATGCTGTTAAAACACAGCAGGTATTCTTTACTGGAGATCTCAACCGCGCAGATAGCATCCATTGGTTGATGAGCAATAAATGATAGTGTATGGTCATTTGAGTGGAGCATACTGTACGGACTTCCTTCTCCATTCAAGGGGTATCTTAGAAATCCTGACTGGAATCCCACACAGAGCTGTTCACTGAAGATTGCCATCCATTGGACATTATATGGGACTTGAATTTCCTTAAATTTTCTGTGACGGGTCTTGCTCTGAAATAGTTCATAACAGAGGACCTGCCTTTTCATAGCCACACATAAGCATGTGAGAGCTCCATGGCGCACCTTTCCAGAAGTTATAGTTTGACACCCTTTAGTTTCTGCCAGCTTGTAAAAATCAGTCTCTCGCCCATCCAAAGCTGACATAGGAAAAAGTCGTACGTGACGATTTCGTCCTGAGATCACAGCAACGAGCTGATCATTTGGAATTAGTTCAATCTGATGAATCTTCTTATTGTCACCAACTCTAATAATTTCTACACACAGAAACAATAAATCAAATGCAAAATAGTTTTCTTTATTAACCATATCCCAATTATAATCAGAGGATATAAATCAACTTGTAATAAAGACACATATTAATACACAGACTAATAAGAGATCAGAAATCACAGAGAAAAAGGAAGATAATTAAACCTACTACAATTTGACTCACTTATCGTAGGTACTAAATTTAGCACTGAGATTTCTGGCAGCCAAGGCAAAGAGTTCTTATGTAAAAGCATGTCAAATCTTTAAGAAAAATCTTTTTATGGCCACTTAATTCTAGGGAACTTCACCATGGGGTTCATATTTCTAAAAACTGAGTAACTCATATTTCTCTGAAGGTACTTCTATGGGTAACAAACTAATGAAGTTTAAATGCATTGTTTTTAAGTTAAATGCAGTATATGATCTAACTTCATATAAAGAATACTGTATTCATGAATACCAAGATAGACTGGTTTCTCTTTATTTCAACCAGAATTTAAATTCTCCCTAGAAAACAACCTGCTGTATTAGACTGTGGGGGAAAAAACCCAAATACTTTGATAGTCGTTACCTCTTACTAGTATTAACAGAACAACAAGAAACTCAAGTTGTATTTTTTCTCATGCACCATCTTTAGAAATGCAATCTGAGTTCAAATAGCAGAGCTGTTAAATAACTCACACAAGAAAGATAATACACACTTGAAGTTTTAGAACTCAGGGGGATTATAGAAACTGAAAAATAATCTTTTAATTTATAAACATCAAATTAGGTCTGAAAATTTTCAGTTATAGAATAAAGAAGAATAAGTCTTGCCCATTTTAGAATTTAGAATCTAGAGTTTAGAGTTTTCTGACATACGATTTAAAATTACTCCAAAATGGTTAAATTTTCTCTTACCATCTTTGGTGACATGAATAACAAATAACCCTTCTTCATTTCCCAAAGCTATCCTTTCATGATCTATGCAAGACATAAATATGAAACATTTTTATTAGGTAAAAGCCATGTAAAGCTAACAGAATAAACCAGATAATAAGGAAATTTGGTACAAAAAATGGAAATAACATAAATTAAAAAAATCAAAATATAGCAATAGCAATTTACACTATTAAATTTCCTTTTAGATTACAGTAGTAAATATCTCAAGTCTTTTTTGAGAAAACAATAATTTAAAAAAATCTATATCAATACCTACAAAAAGTAGTAAATGTTTACTCAATAAATGGTAAAAGAAAAAGAAAAACCTAGTTTATTACTGCCCTGGGTCCAGTTCCATCCATTTCTTGTTTTGGAAGGGAAAAATCATGAAAGGCATTTGAACCTACTCATTAAACTTTTTGTTATTTACTGGAACCTAACAAAAGAATTGGATGTGTATGTAAGAATATAGCAAAAATATAAACCTCCAGACACAGAAGCTGTCATTTGTTAAGGGCATTTATTATGCAGGCTCTCTTTGTTATGTATTCCATCTTATGTAAACTTCCCAACAACCTCAGCAAGGTAATTAGTATTTACATTTTACATATTAAACTTATGCTCTAAGAAATGAACTTGTTCTAAGTCACACAAGTAGAAAATAGATTAGTAGGTTAATCTTTTGTACTGTAACTTTTTCTGAAGAAAATGCACTTAGAAAGTGTACTGACTCTTGTTTACCGAAAAACAAAGATCTCACACAGGATTCATTCATTCAATAAACATTTAGTGAGTATTTGTGATATAACACATAGTATGTTGAACACTGAAGATTCCCAGATGAAAGCCAGTCCCTGTTCAAAAACTAGATTAGTAAACAATTATGAATATATGACAAATGTTTTAAATTCATACCTATGATTGCAGCTGCCTGGGTTGTTTTAATGAGTGGTAGAGTGCTATCATAAGCCTCTTTGGGAACATAGACTGAGCGGTCTCTGAATTTGTTTTTCTTCAAAATCTTGTGCAATTCACTCAGCACTCCCACCCACTTACTCTTCTCATTTTCACTATCTGCTAGCATCAGGATTGAACATTTGTTATTAGATGCTGAGAGCTGGGAAGCTGTGACCTAGAACAATTTAATCAATATTCATGATATTAGAAAACAGAAACCCTTTATGCTAGTTTCATGATTATGCTAGCTTGCTTAGCACTCACCAATAAAATGAGCATGCATCAAATGACATCTTTAATGGAGTTTAGCTAGCATAAATCAGAATAACTAGTTTTAGCACTAGAATTCATGACAAAGCAAAGGTGGCATATACCATTCAAAATGTTACTATCATTTTCATTTTCCTTCCTATAAAAGTGCCAGTACATCACTAAAAATGCATTACACATATTCATATGATAATAATAACTGTCATTATCGAGTAATTACTGAGCACTGGGTAGACCTTTAGCTCTAAGCACTTTATAAGTATTAACTCATTTAACCCTATTAACATCTTCACGACATATTAATAGTACTGTCATTACATCCTTATTGCACGTATGAAAAACCTGATACAGAGAAAGTAATTTTTCACATAACTAGAAGTCTGAGATCCTGTGTCTTTGCTCTTAAGCACTATACCATACTGACTTTCAACTTGTTTTAAAATGTCTGAAATGCTCAAAAACACATTTTCTCTTACTTCATAACAGTAAGTCACATTATCATTAGAGAAGACTGGATCACTTGAATTAGTATTTACATGGGGGTTTATCATTACACAAACAGCATTCACAATAAGAACAGATTTAAATTTTATATATATGGGTTCCTTATTAAAATACGTAAGTTAAAATAGGTAAGTGGGCCTCTGCAGACCCCACTGGTGGCTGGGAGGAGACTAAGCAGTTGTCAGTCTGAGAACTGCGAGACTAAGTATAGTCTTTGCCTGACCTTCCACAGATACTAGATTCATAGACAAATACTAAGTAGACAGGCATAACTATAGGGCACTAGTCACTTTTTTAAAATCTCTATCGTCTTAATTCATCAACTCAAGATCGCATTCTGGTAAACAGCCTCCAAAAATGGCTATGAACAATTCCTCCCATGGAATTCCATTCTTTTTATTGAGAGGTGGAGTCTATTTCCCCTCTCCTTAAAACTGGTCTTACCTCATGATTTGCTTTGCTCAACATAATGAAAAAGGGTTATTATGCCTTTTTGGGCCCAGTCCTTAAAAGGTCTGGCAGCTTCTTTTGCTCTTTCAGAAGCCAGCCACTGAGAGCTCAGCCAGACTCCTAATCATTAGGGAACATGGACAGAGTCTACAAAGAAGGGAACTGAGATCACCCAGCTAAAGCCAGCACCAAGACCCCAGATGTAAGTGTAAGGTCATTTTGGATGTTCTGGCTGCAAGTGAACTGAATGCAGCTACCACCACAAGAACCGCACAGCTGACCCACAGAATAGTGAAATATAATAAATCATTGTTGGTTTAAGTCACTAAGTTTTGGCATGGTTGTTACAAAGCAGTAGATAACTGAAACATATTAATTTTTAAAGAGAGAAACTTTTATTTTTAAAAAACTTGAAAAACCTCACATATCCAATTTTCCATGTGGCAGTATTTATTTGAAAATGGAATTGGGACTCAAAAATATTATTGATCCAAAAATGTATTTTAGAAGCCATATATTCATGCTTTCTACAAGTCTTTCACTAATTAAATATTTACTTAGCACCAATTTTCTATACATTCAAATACTAGATAATATGAAGTGTACAAAGAAATACAAGATTTGGTTCTACTCATAATAATTTTATGATTTAGATGGAGAGGTGAAACATACTCATTAAAAATAAGTAATTCAGTGATCAAATTATAGCACACACTTACTCTAAATATACAAGGTATATCTTTTCGACTTGCATGAATAACATCAGAAGCCAAGACTGAACTCACAGAAAATTCTTCATCCCTGAATGAAAAGAGAAACAGTGAAAGTTAGTATATGCAGCAATATGTGTGGGACTTTGAGTGTATATCTAAAAAACACACATGAAGCAATCCGCAAAACTTAACTACCCAAAACACCCAAATTGAACTTTAAAATTTTTTAAATTTTTCCCCCATTGTAATCAGTAGTGCTCAAAGTAATTTATCAAGAATAACTTACCAGTGGCGCATGATACAAGAGCTAGAAATAATTGCTGGCTTACCCAAAGTCACAAGGCTAGTATATATGAAGAACTGGGATTTGAACTCTGGTAGATCTCCAGAGTTTCTAGTGGACTCTCTTGCCTCCCATAATAAATCCTAAGGGCCCTCAACCCAGCTCATCGGACATATTATTGTTCCTTCAACATCTAAGCCAGATTTCTTCCACAGTCATTTATTTCTTGCGATTTCCTTAATTTTGTTATAGGTACCTTCATTCCCTCAGCCATAGAAGGCCTGACACCTAGTCCTCTCCCTGCTATCTTTCTATATTTCCAGCAGGTTCTGTCGGGTTTTCCTTGCTGATATTTCTCACACCTATCCCTTCAGGTTCTGTACCTGTGGGAGAAGACAGTGTGTCTAAGATTCTGGTGTGAAATGCCAGTGTGAGGCACAGTAGGAAATTTTGGTTTTTAGTCATGGATGGATGTATCTGGACTGGAGATACATGTTTGGGGGCCATCAATGCAGAGGTGATGGCTGAAGCTATGGGAGTAAATAAGACCACTCAGGGGCAGTGCCCGGAGTCAGGAGAAGAGGTAAAGGAGAGCACTCCAAGGACAGGGGAAGAATCTGAAAATGAAACCAGGAACATTCAAGAGATGTACTTATTTAAATGTTTACTGAATCATTATGTTTTCTAAGAGCTTGTCTGATTTTGAGATTTTTATTTCCTTTCCTCACATTAGAATTATATTCCGAGCCTTTTCGAGACACAAACATCCCACCTTAGGCCCCCATTACCCTAGCAATCTTTAAACTGGTCTTTTGAACTCAAATACCAACTTGTTTTCCTCGACTCCTAACCCCACACTCTCAACAAACATACCAACCTGTCCTATAACTACACCTTGCTTCCTATTTTTAATTGTTACATCAATATTAACAGTAAATTAGAAATATGAAATTAGATTTAAATGAACCATGCCAATATAATTTTTTAAAAATCAGAAAAATTTGAATTCCTATGCTACAATGATACAAATATTTTTGCCTTCAAAAGCTTACCTCATGTCAATCACTTGACTAATGACAACACTGGGCTGAGACGCTTTGCCTTCAGCAATATCGTACAGAAAGAGTTTGAAGTCACAAACCACAGCCAGTGCTCTTTGCCATCCTTTTTTCACTCCAGCTGGTTTAGGAATCTTAGTATTGTTTTAGACAAACAAACAAAAACAAATCAAACGAAAAGGTCAATCAGAGCCCCTTTAATTACGTATGTAACTGCATGGTGAAATCTTTAAGATAATGTACATGCTATAAGTTTGCAAATTTGGTTGGTGAAGTAGCAGATGGGACATATTAACATATAATAAAACATGAGAACACACTCATCGAACACTGAATGACTTTTTATTCTGAAAGATTTTTAAGTGACACCATTTTAAATTTCACTAGTAATTTATTTTATTTTTTTTTAAGGAGGTTTTTGTTTTATTTAAATAGAGAGAATCAATTTTCTTTTTTAGGAATACAATTATATGATATAAATAAACTGGAGAAGTTCCCAGTGGGAGCAAGCTGAACGCTTTTACTTTGTATAATATTTATAAGTTGATTCACAAAGGCTTTTACAACTGACATCAGTAGAAAAATTCTTCTAGGTTCAAATCTCTACCAGGTATTTAATTTCTATCTCTGAAGCATAATGTATTATATATATATATATATATATATATATTTTTTTTTTTTATTGGGGGAAAACTACAAAGCATTTACAGTACAATGTTTACAGTCACAATTTGTAGTGAGCTGATTTCCCAAAATATATTACCACTCAAGTTGACTTATCTTGATACATTCAAAAACCTACTCTGTCAAAGTAGTCCAGAG
>CAUYRT010035960.1:0-10536 GCA_963574885.1 Lepilemur ruficaudatus
TATTTAACAAACAACAAGAAGCAAGCAAGGTCACAGAAGCAGATAGCATCAGTTAAGAGAATACAGTTTGCTTACAATTCTTAAACAAATCATCCTACACAGAACAAAGCACATCCCTTACCCCCAAATAGTCATTGTAAAGTTCAACTACATACAGCTGTGTTGTAACGTCAGTCCCTCCACCAACTAACCTTTAAATCATCTATTTTAATTCTTTTTCCCTAACTATGCTAACAAACGAGGAGATAATCATCTATACCATTATTGGGCAAGCAGCATTCATTTTGACTCTACAAATGGACTCTAATCAGTTGCCCAGGGTTGTATTGATTACAATCTTTTACAGGGAGTGAACCAGGTTGAGCAAGCTTAGTCATGCTTTCGACAATCCATCACAAGTTAACTGCCTTATAAATTTTTTCCCTCTGTTCCCCCAAAATACCTGCTGTTTTCAAGATGGCTGTATTACTGCTCTTAGCCCTCTACATTCCCCACTGGTTTTATCTGAGAATCAAATCCTTGATTCATCTGTGTACACATGATGATAATGTGTATGTAAAACCATAAGCTTCACGCTCTGGATTCGCTTCTGAATATAGGACATCAAGCGGTTAAGAATGCACGGCCCCACTAGTAAAGCAAGTAGAAAAAGTATGAGGGGCCCGGCTATAGAAGACAGAAGTGTAGTCAACCATGGGGACCAAGAGAATAATCCTTCATACCAATTATTGTCTTTCTTCCTCCATTCCTCTCTCTCTCTCTCTCGTAGCCTATTTCACACCTGCGCCAGGCTATCCTTAATGACTCCGGAGTGATTCACATAGAAACAACAAGTTTCACCCAAGGCCACACATAATCCTCCTTGTTTAAAAAACAACAGGTCCAGACCTTGCCTATTTTGTAACACTACTTCTGCTAGCGAGTCTAGTGACTGTTCCAAGCGACTAACAGATCTTTCTAGCCCACTCAAATCTAAATCTATTTGTTGACTTAAGACTTTGAAGTTCTGATTACTGGTTATTAAAGCAGTAGTGCCGACTGCTGCTGACTCTGCGATGCCCAATCCTATTAACAATGGGATTAAAATAAGTGTGGCCCATTTGACCCACCAGGGAGCCGTTAACTGCAAGTGCTCTCTGCCGCTGTCCCCTGTATAGAAATAAACTTGGGGCACTATGTGGGCCAATACATAGAGATCATTTTCTTGGTGAATCACAGAGGGGTGCACACATGGAGTTATGCCAGTAGTGCACGCGAACCAGGTTCCACTGGGGGCTGTTAGCAACTTTGGATTTCCCTCATCAGGCATGGCATCAACTGTTATTATCCCACTACAAGAGTTCTTATAAGGAGACCGATTTAATGCGTAACCAGGAGAGTAAATACAATTTCCTTGATCCCGCAGATCTTCTAGAGTTAGTATAGGTTTCTGGCCTCATTTACAGAAGTGTATGTCGTGTGCTTCCTTGGCTGTAAATTCTCTAATATTTGATTCATCTGTTCCTAATGTTAAATTGGCACCAATACCCACATAGTATGGGGGTTCAGGATTCAAACATAACCAACAATCTTTAGTTATGTTAGGGTTTGTTTGATTAATAAACTTATATACACAATCTAGGAGATTGAGCAAAGGCTGCTTGCGTGGAACTTCATCATGTGAGGGGGTAGAGAAGTGGAACTAGACAAAGTCTGTCCAGAAACAGGTGGGTGTGTGGGGGGTGCCAGCCTGAAGCAAATATCTCTATTATGTCCAATGGGATTCGGTTGCTTAGTCAGAGTAAATCTTTGGATAGTAAAATATACTCCAGGATCCCAACCCAGTCAAGGTGTACAACCTAAACCCCCATGTCTTGCCCGAAGCCAAACCTGCTCCTACCAGTGTGTAATTGTTATTATTGTTGGGTTACACATTCCTTCGCTATCACACCCTGTTTCCTTGTCAGCTGGATGTCTGGGTGTGTGTTTACGCAAGAGGCCAGGGTCTCGCATCCCCACTTAGCACAATAGAAATGCCCTTCATCATGACAATGGGGAGGGCCCGTGGAAGGGCAGGCATAGTACTGTAAGTTACGGAGTCTGTGCTCCATGTTAATGTTTCCACACCCAAAAGAGGGTGGGGGACCCTCAGGCTCATCGTCTACCCTAGGCTTATTATAGTTTTCTCCCAACAATCGACAGAGATCAAAATGCAGCATCAGTTGTACGATTGTAGAATTTTGCACTACCACGAACCCATCTACAGTTCGAGTCAATGACCACGTGTAGTTGAGCAGTTGATGAGGCGTCCCACTTATGGCCCAGATCCAAAGGAAGATGCTCCCGACGTTCGATAGAGCTTGACCTTTAAAGGGTCGTCGGTTGGTTGGACTCTCCATATGTCCTCCTCTCTCTGGTCTCCTGAAGAGGCCTTCTTGACGTGGGAGTGGTGGATTCAATGTCTCTTGCCAGCAGCCCTCACGGCTGTTGGCGTGGAGAGAACTACAGGGAAAGGTCCGCTCCACTTGGCTTCTAAAGCTGCCGGCTGCGGCTTTTTAATCCAAACGAGATCTTCGGGCTGCACCTGGAATACATTTGTTTTAGGAATACAGTTACCTGAGTCATGATGGGTTGCTTTGACTATACGATGATTATTCCTCATGCTAATCTGAAGCACCTGGAGGGATTTTACAAGAACTGAGTCAGTTAGTTCAGCCAGTCTCTCTTCCCCGGGCTTAGGGATGATGGGAGAGGGTCTCCCAAACATAATCTCATAAGGAGTAAGTCCTTTCACATAGGGGGTGCACCTAGATCTTAAGAGGGCAAAGGGAAGGAGGCTCACCCAATCTTCGCCAGTCTCCAACTGCAATTTACTTAAAGTTTCTTTTAATGTCCTATTCATTTTTTCAACCTGACCTGAACTCTATGGTCTATAAATGTAATTTCCAATTTATTTGAAGCGCCTGTGACAATAATTGCGTTGTCTTGGCGATGAATGCTGGGCCATTGTCAGACCCCAAAGCTAGAGGGAGGCCAAATCTGGGGATAATTTCCATTACTATCTTTTTCACTGCCACCTGAGCTGTCTCTGCCTTGGTTGGGAAAGCTTCTGCCTGTCCAGAAAAAGTGTCCACAAACACCAACAGATATTTGTAACCATACCTTCCTGGCTTTACTTCCGTAAAGTCCACTTCCCATTGTTCACCGGGAGCCTGTCTTCTCTACCTAGTGCCCGGTGGGGGATGAGGTCCCTTACCTGTGTTCACTTGGGCACAGGTTACACACTGTGAAGTTACCTGACGCACTAGTTGATGCAGCTGAGGGATGTAATAATGCTTCCGGAGCAACTCTGTCAGTTTGGTACTCCCCAGGTGTGTGCTCTGGTGGATCTGTTGGACGAGTGTTTGTCCCAAACTAGCTGGAACCAAGATCCTGTTGTCTGGCAATATCTACCATCCACCTGATTTGAGGTAAGTGCCTCGCATACAAGTGAGTGCCCTCTCCTTCGTGTACTCAGGAGTTGTCGGCAGCACTCGCTCAGGTAGCACTGGTAGGATCTGCAGTGGCCCCACTTGTTTTAAT
The DNA here is from genome assembly GCA_963574885.1 of Lepilemur ruficaudatus. Taxonomy (NCBI): domain Eukaryota; kingdom Metazoa; phylum Chordata; class Mammalia; order Primates; family Lepilemuridae; genus Lepilemur; species Lepilemur ruficaudatus. Next base: position 3,562 of record CAUYRT010035960.1, read on the forward strand.
GCAGCATCTTTGGCAGTCATATCAGCGAATGCATTCCCTTTAGCAACAGTGGAGCCATCTCTCTGATGTCCTTTACAGTGGATGATGGTTACCCACTTTGGTAGCCATATGGCTTCCAACAGGGCCAGGATTTCTGCCTTATTCTTTATTTCTTTCCCTGCCGAAGTGAGAAATCCTCGCTCTCTACACAAGGCCCCATGTACATGGGCTGCTGCAAAAGCATATCTGCTGTCAGTACAAATGTTGACAGTTTTGCCCTTTGCCCATTGTAGCGCTTGTGTTAGTGCTATAAGTTCAGCGCGCTGAGCTGATGTTCTGGGGCTCAGTGCCTGGGCCCACACCACCCGGTCCATGGTTACCACTGCCGCTCCCGCGTGCCTCGCATCGTCAGACACATAACTGCTCCCATCCTCCTCGCTCCTCGTCAGGTTCCCTCCACGGTTGGTCGGTCAGGTCCGATCTCAGGCTAGTCAGAACTTCTAAGAGCTCAAGGCAATCATGTGATGTCTTGGCAGGGTCATCAGCAGGGAGTAGAGTGGCTGGGTTAAGAGTGGCGGTCTGTAGGAACTGAATTCTCGGTGGGTCTAGTAACAGAACTTGATATTGTGTTATTCTGGCATTTGACAGCCGTTTTCCAGAGGGGGCTCCTGAGCATAGTTTCCACGGTGTGCGGAGCTACTATATGTAAATCCTGCCCCATAGTCAATTTAGCGGCCTCCTTAGTCAGGATTGCTGCAGCGGCTATAGCTCTCAGGCATCCTGGCCATCCAGAAGCCACCGGGTCTAACCTTTTAGACAAATAAGCCACTGGTCTGTTTTATGGTCTTAGTTTTTGGGTTAGTACTCCTTTGGCAATTCCACGGGCCTCAGCCACATAGAGGTGGAATGGCTTAGTCACATCAGGTAAGGTTAATGCAGGGGCACTTCAAAGCACTCGTTTGAGTTCCTGATAGCCTTGAGCCTCTCGCTCAGTCCATTTTAAAGTTTTTTCCTTCCCTCCAGTGCTTGCATACAGGGGTCTCGCTATTTCAGCAAAGTTTGGTATCCATATTCTACAGTATCCTACTGCCCCCAAGAACTCTCGCACCTGCCATTTAGTGTTTGGCTGAGGGATTTTAAGAATAGCTTTGACCCGGTCAGGGGAGAGTGCCCATTGACCTCCTTTTAACTTATAACCCAGGTACCTGGCCACGGGAGTGCATAGCTGTGCCTTTTTGGCTGAGACTCAATAGCCTAAATGTGCTAGGGCCATTAATAAATTCTCCGTGGTCTTTTTGCAGGCACTTTTGTCTCCTGTGGCCAAAAGGAGGTCATCTACATATTGTAGAAGAGTCACTTCAGGGTGTGCTCCCCGGAATGGCACCAAGTCCTGGCTCAAAGCCTCATCAAACAGTGTAGGTGAATTCTTAAATCCTTACGGCAGCCGAGTCCACGTCAGTGGCCCTGAAAAAACGCCCTCCGGATCAGTCCATTCAAAAGCAAAAATGGGTTGACTTACTGCAGATAGGGGGAGTGAGAAGAATGCGTCCTTCAGATCCAGTACGATGTACACACAATGAGCTGGAGGAAGCAAACCCAAGAGTGTGTAAGGGTTGGGCACGGTTGGGTGGATGGTTTCAGTTCGTTTATTCACTTCCCGGAGGGCCTGCACTGGCCTGTAGTCATCAGTCCCCAGCTTTTGTACCGGAAGTAAAGGAGTATTCCAGGCTGACTAACAAGGGACCAAAATACCTGCTGCCTGCAGCCTTTTAATATGTACTGCTACCCCTTTACGAGCCTTGAGGCTGATTGAGTATTTCCGTATCCTCACGGGGGTAGCTGTGCTAGTTAATTGTACAATAATAGGGGGTCGGTGTGATGCCAACCCAGGTGGATTAGTTTCTGCCCATACACTGGGGATCTTAGCTTGCAGTTTGTGCAGGTATGAGTCTGAAAGTGGATGTGTGGGCTCTTCTTCCATTAATAAATATTCTTCCAATAGGGTACATGTGAGGAGGATGGCCAAAGGGCTAACTGGGGAGGGCTAAGCAAAAGATAGCTCGGCCACTTCCCCCTGGAAGGTGATGGTGGCCCTCAACTTCTGGAGCAGATCTCGCCCCAGTAATGGGTATGGACAATCAGGCATTACTAGGAACGCATGAGTAATAGTCACCGCTCCCAGGTTAGTTATTCTAGTTCAAGTCCATGGATATGCCTTTGTTTTCCCTGTGGCCCCTTGGATCATGACTGTATCTTTAGAGACTGGGCCCTCTGCTTCTTGTAAGACTGAATAGGTAGCTCCAGTGTCCACCAAAAACTCTATAGGCTTGCCCCCAACTTGTAAGGTTACCTTGGGCTCCTGGGGGCTCATGAGAATGGAGCCCTGGCCCCGTCAGGAGGTGTCTTCCAGAAGGATGGGCTCAGGGGGCTTCTTCCTTTCCTCTTTCAGTCTATGGGGGCGTTCCCACTTCCAGTGCCCAAATTCTTTACAATATACACACTGGTGTGGATCCAAAGGGGCTCTAACTCTTCCGGTGCCACCCGACTTTGGCTTTTGGACATCCCTGGGTTTTTTACCTTCTTTTTGTGCTCCCACCATTGCAGTCACCAGAATTTTTGCCATCTGCTTAGTTTGCATGGTGTTGGGATCCTCCCGGTTGTTGTATATCTTCTGGGCAATCTCAACCAGCTCAGACAGCAACTTTCCCTCGAACTCCTTTAACTTTTGTAACTTTTTTCTAATGTCTGGGGCCGACTGGGTAGCAAACGCTATATTAACAGCCCACCTATTCTCAGGCACTTCAGGGTCTATAGGGGTATACAGGCGATACACCTCAAAGAGGCGCTCAAGGAAAGCGGCTGGGGCCTCAGTTGGTCCCTGTATAGTTTCACTTACCTTTGACAAGTTGGTGGGCTTCTTAGCTGCCACATGTATACCCCAGAGTAGAATCTGGTGATATTGGCCTAGAGTCCCCCTACCTTGATCGTCATTAGGGTTCCAATTGGGGCGAATGGATGGGAATTGGTGCTGGATGTGAGCTGGATCCATTGAAGGCTGGCCATCCGGACCCAACATAGTTTTCACTGCCTGCCGCTGAATGCGCTCCCTCTCTTCGGAAGTAAAGAGAGCTTGGAGCAATTGCTGGCAATCATCCCAGGTTGGCTGATGAGTAAAGAAAATAGTTTCTAACAAAGAAATTAACCTTTGTGGTTTCTCAGAGAAGGACGGGTTTTGATTCTTCCAATTGTACAAATCACTTGTAGAAAAAGGAACAGACATCATAAAGGGGGGGGGCGCTCAAACCCTGGAGAAATGGGGGCCTGCCGTAAAGGAAGGATAGGTGCCTCGGGTTGATATCGAGAGCCACTTTGAGTGTGTGTGGGGCTAGTTATGCTAGAAGGGCTCACACGTTCTGTTTCTGCCTCAGAGTCAGACATAGACCTGGATCCAGAGGCTGAGGCAGAATGGGGTACATACAGAGGGGGTTCAGTCAACAGGGGGTCCTCAGGTGGGTTAGGCAACACGGGGTATAACCGTTTCTTTTCCCTTCCTGTCTTTTTCTCTTTTGGCGTTGGTTAGGATACCAAAATCGTGTTTGCCTTCCCAAACCCTTTCTTACACAATCAGAGCCACTTAGGGTTGTCAAATAAGATGTCACTCCAAATCTGTATATATGGAATCTGCTCAGGGTGCCTGGGTTGCCTAAACACAATAGCCTGCACTCAGTTGGCTATGGTCACCTGAATAGTGCCCTCCGGGGGCCAGCCCACTCCAAAGGTGGGCCATTCCCTCTCACAGAATTTTTGCATGTCAAAGAGGTTTACAGTATACCCATAGGGGTCAGCCCGCTTTTTAAAGTGCTGGAAGTTTAAAAGAAAACATTCAAGGGGGGTGCAAGTCTCGCAGGACCCAGCTTGGCCCATTATTGTTTGGTCGTTGGCTGTGGTCAAGAGAGGGTCTTGAACCTTTCACGCTGAAGGTCTGGAGTCCTGGAAGAAAACAAGTTTTTCAAAGGGTACAGTCAAATATGGCCTTAACAATGTCAATCTTAGTGGATTCTGAAAAAAAAACCCAAGCCCACCAGGATTCCTAACACTAACATTGGCATCGTGGCCTTGGAGGTGTTTACTGGCAGCTGAGTTCCTTTCCTGTATAAAGCGGTGAAAGCTGCCCAACCTCCTAGCTATCCAAGCGGCCAGGTGAGTTTCTAGATAACACACCATCCATTCTTGTATTTGCCCCCTCCCTGGCTCCACTCCTTTATTTGTGTTTTCAACACACAATGTTGCTCTGAGAACAAAGAACCCCACAAGTCTTCCCCCAAATCAATGTACCCTTATTATTTCAGTTTATAATTTACAAAATCTAACACTACTGACTGTGCAGGGGATTCCATCTAGGAGAATAAAAGTAAATATTAATGTAGAATAGAATAGAACTTGAGGAAACAGCACAGATCACCCCAAGCCCTGCCCAGTGTAGCCAATGGAGGGTGCAATGGCTGTGCTTTACTCACGATCTCCCACATCTGAAGAAGTTGGAAAGGACTAAGAATAAAGTGGGTTAGAGCAAGGGATAAAGGAAAATAACTCAGTTAATAACTCTATTGTTTAAGCCTGCCGGGTGAGGTCGGCCCCTGAAAATGAGAATCTGTTTTCCTTGCAACAGCCTGTCGCTGCTATTTGGAAGGTTCTGGTTTCTTCTGTTGAGCAGCCCCTCTCTTCCAATGTTCTTTCATTTCACAGTAGGGGCATTGCTTCTGCTGTGTACCTAAAGCATCTTTATCGTTAGGATCCTGCTCACAAGGACATGTCATCTTGTCATCAGTTAAACGGTTAAACACCACAACACTTATACACAAACATGAACACGGTTACAGACACAAATTTTTCCAAAATATCCTGACATTTACCAGCACTCCAATCTTTTCCTTTAGAGTGAACCAGAACTCTGGGTGATGTCTCACCCGTTGGAGTTAATTCCTGGGAGTTACGCTGCATCCAGCTTCCATAGGAACAAAACCACACGGGCCCGTACAACAGACAGACACAGACAGAGTGACTCACCTGCCAAGGAGCCAAACAATATTTTAGGGTGTTGGCGGTTCATGCGGGGTCTGGCATTGTCCTGGAGCTGAGCAACATCTCTCAGGAGCTCCTTCCTAGGGCAGGCTCAGGTCCCACGGTCCCCGCCAAACACCAGTGGTCACCAGGTGCTCTCAAATGTGGAGCAGAATCTCGCTGGGGCCTCCAAATGTTATGGTCCGGAACGCGAGAATTGCCCACTGAGTCCAGATTCAGAATTTAAGGGTGAGCCTTTAATAGCTGGCCAGCAGCATATTCCCTGGCCTAGTCGGAACCGGGTTCAGAGTGTGGCCCAGAACATCAGTAATACACAGTTTATATACCTTCACCGCCAGGGAATACATGACTAAAAGCATACATTCTAGGACACTTTGGAACATCTTTATCAACATTTTTTTACCCCTCGGGTAGGTTGAGTCAACTGACGATCTCCTGATGTTATCTGATTTAAGTATATTTAACAAACAACAAGAAGCAAGGTCACAGAAGCAGATAGCATCAGTTAAGAGAATACAGTTTGCTTACAATTCTTAAACAAATCATCCTACACAGAACAAAGTACATCCCTTACCCCCAAATAGTCATTGTAAAGTTCAACTACATACAGCTGTGTTGTAACTTCAATCCCTCCACCAACTAACCTTTAAATCATCTATTTTAATTCATTTTCCCTAACTATGCTAACAAATGAGGAGATAATCATCTATACCATTAGTGGACAAGCAGCATTCTTCTTGATTCTACAAATGGACTCTAATCAGTTGCCCAGGGTTGTATTGATTACAATCTTCAACAGGGAGTGAACCAGGTTGAGCAAGCTTAGTCACAATCCATCACAAGTTAACTGCCTTGTAAATTCTTTCCCTGTGTTCCCAAAATATAGCTGCTGTTTTCAAGATGGCTGTACTACTGTTCTTAGCCCTCTACAGTTCCCAGTTCAGTGGAAAAACAACCTCAGCTGATTTTAAAATAGGGAGATTACCCTGGACTGTGCTGGTAGGCCCAGTGGAATCACAAGGGCTTAAGAGTGTTAGAGGTCAGAGTGATGCAATGTGAGAAGGATTCAATCTGCTGTTGCTGGCTTTGAAGACAGAGGAAGGGGACCAGAAAAGAAAAAAAAAGTCTTTATCCCAAGATGGCCTCAGCCATGTTCCCATCCCACATGCTTCTTGGCAATGTGACCTTGTCATCCCCCATCAAGACCTGGGCCTAACCCCCCTCCCCCGATCTGCAAATGCCTTTGGTGACTGCAACACAGGGAAAGTGACACTTTCTGACTTCTGAGGTTCTGACATAAGATGCCTGCAGTTCTCGCTTGGCTGCTTGAAACACCCCATCCTGGACCTCAGGTGTGCAGCCAGGAGCAGCCAGGCCAGGGGAGCAGCAGGTGGAGGAGAACCCAGGACACCTGGCTCACAGCCCCAGTGAGGCCTCAGCCCACAGCCAGCACCGACTGCAGTCCTGGGAGGGAGCCCTCGTGAATGCCCTGGGCCAGTCAGGCTCCAGATGACGCAGCCCCAGCCCATGTCACATGGAGCAGAAGAGCTGCCCGGCTAAGCCCAGCGAACCCTCAGAATGAGAGATAATAGAAAGGTTGTAGTTTTAAGACTATTTGTTACCCAGCAATAGATTAGCAGAACGCATCATCTAATCTACTCCTGTTCCTATGTGTTTATTTATTGTCCGTCTTCTTGTCAGATTGTCAGCATCAGGGAGCAGGTGTTTGTCTCTCTGGTTAAATGGTCCCCAGGCCTAGGACACCACCTGGTGCAGAGACACTCACTGAATACTGTTACATGGATGAATAACTGCTGTGAGCAGAATTCCTTAAAGCTGGGTCTGAGACTGGAAAGGGAGAGTGACTGATGTTTGTTGTGGGGGTCATACTGTCGGCTCAAGCTGCTGTAACAA
>CAUYRT010035964.1:0-30894 GCA_963574885.1 Lepilemur ruficaudatus
TATTTAATGGGGTCATGTGCCTCTCTTACTGCCCCCTTCCCGTAGTCTGTGTTAAGAGTTTGTTGCATATGGTTCCAGGCTTTTTTCTGTGTTTATAAAATCATTCCTATGTGAATATATAAATGCTCTCACACATACACATTTTAACATGTAGATGCAAATTTATTTTACCATTGTTCAAATTATTTAGTGACATACTGTGAATTTATAAATATATATACACTTCTATTTTGTTTTTATGAACTTTCCCCTCAGAAATAGTAATAGCATTTAGTACATTTACTGAACCCTCTCTGCAATGACTATTTCACACCTCTCTCCTTAAACCTACAATCTGTTTTCCTCACTCGATGATCTTGTACTGTATTGAAAAATCAGAGGAATCAAATGTAAATTCCCTCATATTCCAATCAAAAAATCTACCAAACTACCCTGCAAATGTACCCATACTGTTTTCTCTCATCTAGTATAGGCAAAGTATTTACTTTATCTAAACATCAGCTAATCCCTTGGAAGCTAGATCTCACCAATCCCTCTTACCACCTCAAGGGTTTGCATAATGGTTTATGAAAGAAGTAGAAACATCAAGCCTAACTCCAAGGGTTTTTTGTGTGTGTGTGTTTTTTTTTTTTTTTTGCCCTTTATTGGAATAGGGGCTGTCTGGAAAAAGAGATTTGGGTGGATCTAGTTTAAATAAGTAAATTAAGGATGTGTGTTAAATATCCAAAAGAGATGTCTAGTTGGCAAATACAAGTCTGTTCAGGGAAGAGGTTAGCACTAGAAAAAGAAAATTAGGAATCATTGATATATACAGTGGTTCTATATAGTTAATTTTTAAAGCCTGATGAGTTCAAATAGGGTGTGAATATAGAAAAGATATCCAAGACCTGAACCTGGAGCACTAGAGCTAATGAATTTCGAAATTGGGAAGAGGAGGAGACGCCAGCAAACGATACTAAAAGAGCAACTAATAAAGTAAGAGGAAAACTGGGAGTCATCGACTGTGTCAGATTTGTGGATGGCTCGAGCAAGAGGAGTGTTTGGATGTGTGGAGTCCACTGTTGCTCTTGACAAAACCAGTTTCAGTAATCAGCAGAGAGGAGATAAGGAAGTGAAACACAGTTATTTTATGACTTTGCTGTAAGTGGAAGCAGAGATAGGACAGTAGCTGAAGAGGTTTGCAGGATAGAGGAGAGTTTTTTTGGTTATTGTTCTTGTTTTTTTGTGCTTTTAAAATTGGGATGTACTGGAGCAGCGGTCCCCAACCTTTTCAGCACCAGGGACTGATTTCATGGAAGACAATTTTTCCACGGATGGGGATGGGGGCAAGGGGGTGGGACACAGAGCTCAGGCAGTGATATGAGGCCCCGGTTCCTAACAGGCGGTGGCCCCAGGTTGGCGACTATTGCTAGAGCAATTTATAGACTGATGGGAATAACTCTGGAGGGAAAAACTGATTGAGGAGAGAGGATACTTGAAGAGCAAAATTCTTGAGTAGGCAAGAAGAGAGAGGATCCATTGCCCAGCTGGAGAGGTTAGCAGGAACGTGTGCTGTTCATTCAGTGTAGCAGGATGGTAGGCAGAGTATATGATTGGTAAGTTAGTGGTGAAGGAGTGAGTGAGTTCTCTTTTGATTGCTTCTGTGTTCTCAGTGAAAAATGAAGTGGGGTTATTGGCTGAGAGTGGGAAAAGGGGTTGATTGAGCCTAGAAAAGATGTGAAAAGTTTTTGCCTCAGAGTAAATTGATTAAGGGACGTGTTTTAGGATTACATGACAGCGTCAGGGGTTCACTTGAGGTTTGTGTGTGAAACTTTAAAGAGAGACTGATCATAGTGGTTGTGTGTGTTTTTCAGTCTCATTCAGCTGCTCAATGGCAAGTACTACATAAGCTGAAAAGTTGGATTTAAACGAAGTTGGGAATTGGCCTGGTAAATACAGTAAAGGGAGTGAAAAGCAAGGAATTGACTGTATTCTTAATATATTTGCTTATTTGGTCAGCCCCCTTGTCTGTAATGAGTCTTCCATCCCTGCACCAGGGCTCCCGCACCCCACGCGGGGCTGACTGCGCCCACATGCAGCCCGCCTCGCTCTGCGGAGACCCTGCTCTTCCTTCTGGCTCCCTCACGCGATGCTTTCCCGTTCTGCGTAGGCTCTGACTGCCCGTGCCGGACCACCTCCCCGCCCTTCTTAGTCCGACACTCCATGCCAGGTGGCCTCTTGCAGGGATGCGCTCTCTGCTTCGTGATCTGAGTCACTGAGTGGCTCCTCCCAGTCTGATAGTTTATTCCAGGTGGCTTCCTGCAGGGGTGCCATCTCTATGCTGTGATCTGAATCCCCCAGCAGACTCACCCCTCATGTGGACCCCCCCCTCCTCGTAACCAGGCTCTGAATCTCCACACTATTCCTTTCCCCAAGTGTGGACACTCTCCTCCTGAGCTGGGTCATCCCCACTCTGGAATTCCCCTTTCATCCTGCTTGAACCTCTGGTATCTTTGGACTCTAAACCCTGTCTGTGCCCAGCTGTTTCCCGTGAGGATACACTTCTCAGCCTACTCCAGCTCATTTATCCCACTCTAGGTTGAGTTACTGTGTCCGCCACCTTCTGCCCCACCTGATGGTTTTAGGACTAGATTGTTTGGAAAGGGGAAGGGCTTATTTTACTTTTTATTCTTTTAGATAGAAATCATTTGGAAGTACAATACAGATTTCTTTGCCTTAATAAATTAACTAAATCCAAGTTACTCTTTTTGAAGTGATTCCTTCTCAGTAAGAACATCTACAACAGTGTTGTGATAGAAATGCTACAAGATAGTCCTTACTTGAATTCCATTTACTAATTTGGTATTTGCCATATAGCTGGATGCCATGGAGAGTGAATATGTGTATTTGGCTTGCTAGTGAGGAACATTGTAAAAAAATTAATTTTTTGATGCATATATGCTTTGCTCCTTAATTTATCTGTTGTGGATTAGCCTTCATTAGCTGCTCTCCTTGGGATGAAATGACAAAATCAAGTCCTTGGGCTTTCAAAGCTTTATAATGACCTCTGGCCATCCCCTTACTGAAATATCTATATCCTAAGAGGCTGTTTCTGAGCAGCCAGTCCAGTGGGTTCTCCCTCTTTACCTCTATCCTCAATGCTAAAATCCTTGTCCAGGCTGCCTTCCTAGCGCTCCTGGATTCCCTGCTTTCTGTCTTGCCTCAGCTCAGTCTGTTCACCCTGAAGACAAAGTAATTCTTCTAAAATGCATATCTATCGCATAAGATTCCCCTGGTTCAAACCTTTTAGTGGCTTTCCATCACCTTAAGTCCAAAACCCTTGACATATTTCAGAAGGCCCTTAATTTCTGGAACATTTTATGACTGTACTCCTCTTTTTCCTACTTTCTGCACCAAACATTATGAAATTACTGTGGTTGCTCAATGACTCAGATCTTTTCATCTGGCTAACGCTTACTCATCTGTCAAATCTCGTTTAAACATTCACTTCCTTCAGAATATCTTCCCTGACCTCTCCTAGATAGATTAGATGCCCCTGCTTTGTACTCCCAGATCACTGTGTACCTCACTTAGGATGGTGTTTAATGCACCTTCTCTACTCTTTTGTTTAACCTATCTCTCTTCCATACTCCAAAGGAAAAAAGTCTGTCACTTCAAACCAAAACAACATACGAAAGCTACAGGCTGGGCATGGTGGCTCATACCCGTAATCCTAGCACTTTGGGAGGCTGAGGCAGAAGGATCAGTTGAGGCCAGGAGTTCAAGACCAGTCTGGGCAATAGCGAGACCTCAACTTTACAAAAAATAAAAAATTAGATGGGCTGGGCACAGATCTGTAGTCCCAGGAGTTTGAGGTTGCAGTGAGCTATGATGATGCCACTGCATTCTAGCCTGGGCAACACAACAAGACCCTGTCTCAAAAAAAAAAAAAAGGCTACAAAGTGCTTAATAAATATTTGTTGAATAATTAATTTACTTAATAGCAAAGTTAAATTTATGCCAAAAAGTCATTACAGAGTCAACAAAGGATATTTTATGATTTAAACAAAAGCAGAACCCAGGACTTCTGATTTTGATTGCAACAGAACAGTGAGTATCATACTTAGACCCTCAAAATGAATAATTATGAAACTGGGAAAAATATTTGAAGCAACTGTGGGCATTGGCAGCTTTGACAGAATCAAGCTGAGCTGTCAAAATTAACTGCGTGCTAGAACAAAGCTCAAAACATTTTAAAGGAAGTCTAAAGAGTCCAAACTCTCAATGTAATATCCACAATGTCCAGGATATAATAAAAAATTAATGGATATATGCAGAAGAAAATGTGATCTGTAAGTAGGAGGGAAAAAAGTGAATAAAAACAGACCCAGAGATGACATAGATACTGGAATCAGCAGAAAAGGATTTCTTTTTTTTTTAAGGAATTAACTTATTCAGCATTTATTGGTCATCTGCTCTGTGTTAGGTGCAATGTTAGGCACTTTGGACTGTGTTTTCTCATGTTGAGAAACTAATCACTATTTTCCAAATAAAGAAGCCAAGGTTCAGAGACATTAAGTAGTTTTGCCCAAGGTCATGCAGCCAGGAAGTGACTTTTGGAATTTGAACGCAGAATTTTTGACTCTAAGATGAGTGCTTATTCTGTTTGACCATGTTAGATTTTTGCAGATAGTCTAAAAAGTGGATCATTTCAAGATACACATCTGACAGATAGCCATGCTTAGTTTTCAGAAACTATTTTGAAATAGTTTTAGACTTACAAAAGAATTGCACAGGTAACAGAGTTCCCATATACCATTTACCCAGCTTCCCCGGATTTTAACGTCTTACTCAACCAATATACAATAATCAAAATAGGACATTACCATTGGTTTAAGACAATTAATGAACTACAGACTTGGGATTTCACTGGTTTTTCTAATGCCTCATTTTGTTTCAATCTTGGGTCACAGGTTGCATTTTAGTTATCTTGTCTCCTTAGTCTCCTCTAATTTGTGGCAGTTTCTCAGTCTTTCTTTGTCTTTCATAACAGTTGAACCATGGCGGTTTTAAAAAGTACTGTTCAAGTATTTTGTAAAGTCCCAGCAGCTGTCTCCTCGTGGTTAGATTAAAATTATCACTTCTTGGGAAGAGTGCCGTAGAAGTGACCATCTCAGTACATCATATCCAAGGGTCTGTGACGTCATCACGCCTCATTACTGGTCATGTTAACCGTGATCACTGGTTAAGGTGATGTCTGCCATGTTATGCACTGTAAAGTTACAGTTTTCCTTTCGTAATTAATGAACGTCACTGTTTGGAGGGTGGATATTTTGAGGCCATGTATATATCCTGCTTCTCCTTAAACTCTGCCCACTAATCTTAGTGTTCAGTACTGGGTCTTGATCACTGTGGTATTCTAACGGTGAGTCTCCATTTCCGTACTTCCTGCTACATTCATTCATCCGTTCTTTTATTTACTTTAAATCGTAATGGATTTAGGGGACGCAAGTTGAGTTCTGTTACGTGTGTGTGTTGTATAGTGGTGGAGTCTGGGCTTTTGGTGTACCTGCTACCCAAGCAGTATACATTGTACCCCGTAGGTAATTTTTTTATCCCTCATTCCCCCCTTTTACATTTATTAATTGGAATTCTTATGGGGAAGTATTGTTACTTCCTCCCCCATTTATTTATTGATTCAGTAATTTATTTGTTTTATTATGGGCTCATAGGTATTTCTTTTATTCTTTTTTTTCTTTATTGAAGTGTAATTTACATATCATGTCTTTACTCCATTTTAAGTGTACAATTAAATGGTTATTAGTAAATTTACCAAGTTGTACAGCTATTCACATAAATCAGTTTTAGAGGATTTCCTACCCGCTACTGAGACCCCTGATATCCATCCCCAAATATATTTCAAGCATGCCCCTCCCCTCCACAGTGCTCACCACATCTCTCAGATGTGGGTCTACCCCCCACCCCCCAAATCCCTAGTGAACACCACCACCATTTCAGCACCACAGTGTTAATTGGTCAGTACCAATTTGATGGCGAGTACATGTGGGGTCCATTCTTCCGGTCTTGTGTCACCTCACTTCGAATAATGGGTTCAAGCTTAATCTAGGATAATATAAGCGGTGCTAGCTCACTGTCGTTTCTTAAAATTGAGTAATATTCCATTGTAAACATATACCAAATTTTAATAATCCACTCATGAATTGACAGGCACTTGGGTTGTTTCCACAACCTAACAATAGTGAATTGCGCTGCCATAAACATTTGGGTGCAGACGTCTTCATTATAGAATGTCTTATGCTCTTTTGGGTAGATGCCTAATAATGCTATTGCTGGATGGAATGGTATTTCTATTTTTAGCTCTTTGAGGAGTCTCCAAATTCTTTTCCACAGATGTGCACAGAGTTTTGGGTTTTACAGTTTTGGTGGTCCTTGTTCCAATTTTTGTGTCGGGTACCTATGAAATGCTTTACTTCCAGTTTATATATATGCACACACACAGGTTTGGTCTGAAGATGTTTGCAGATTCCAGGGACACTCTGAGATAACATTCTTAAGCTCAGCAAGTACAAAATTTGGAGGTCATTAATTGAAATAAAGTAATGGAAATGAGGAAAGGAAACTCCGCATTCTGCAACAGTGGAAACCCACTTCTCTGCCTTGAAGGGAAATTGCTGCTGGGGGACATGGAATGCATCACGGCTGCCTCTTGACAGGTTCACCTTGGAGAGACACAAATTAAATCCTTTCAGTTGCTGTTTTGAAGCTAAAAGTGTTTGACCGTTTCAGCCTCTGAATGGTGTTTAAGGAATAAAGAGAAAAGAGCAGGAAGTTCTAATTGGCAAATTACTCCTTGTTATTTAGTTTGGCTTCCAAGTTGGAAATTCCAATAATGAAGAGCTTTGTGGGACTTGCCCTCCAGCAGAACCAGGGGCTTTTTGTTCATTTGCTATTTAATGTGAAGATGTTCAAGCAACATATTGTAACATTTAAGCCATCACTTTCTATTAAACAAATATTGTCATACAATGAGTTTTAAATCTTTCTCCATGGATGCTTTTAGGATTTTGAACCATCTAAGTGAAGTGTCCATTGCAAATAAGATGTAAATGAATTTTTCTTGTTACATGGTCTTTATGGGGGTGTTAATACTTAATGACAGCTTCTCAGAGTATTAGAAAATATATGTTTACTTAATAGTTATCTTAACTTCTTAATCGTGGTTATTCTAATCCAGATTAGGAAAAAAACTCTAAAGATTTAAAAAATTCATTCCAAACTGAATTTATAACAAGATGACTATTTCCTTTGATACTAGTGTTTCAGAATGTAAATGAAAAATTTACTTATTTATTTAATAAGTTACAAAAGATATTTTTTGACATTAATTTTGACTTACACGCTTAAATCAGAAAAAAATCGGCTTCAATTTGCAGAATTGCCTTATAGACTAATTAATGTTACTGTGGCTTAGAGAGTTACTTTATGTTTGAAAATATATCAAAGTGCTAAAGAAGAGTATTTTTCACTCTCTCTCATGATGGTACCATTGAACTACAATGTTTGACCTTGTCAAAATTATAAAAGGAATGAAATAAAGAATTAGAGTTTTGCTCAAGCAAAGGCAATTTTAAGGATAAATGATTACAGTATATGTAATTTTTCATTAAACTTCACAGAATGTGACCACATCATTTAAATAAATAAAACTAAGGTTTTAGTTGAAAACTTCTATTTTAATTTCATAGATAGGGTCATTGAATTTTCCTTTCTTTATTATTAGAACTTTCCATATTCACTTAACAGTTTGTTACTTGGCTAAAGGATTTCATGACATCAATACTACTTGAAACAATTGTGCAGTTGAAATGACTGAATTAATTACCAGTTTCCTTTTTACAAATAAGTGCCTCACACAGGGACAATTCATGTAGTACTTTTGGAAATGCTAATGGCTCCTGAGGTACTAATCTTGCCTTGTTTCTGAATACTTACAAAATGGTGTCTCCCTGAGTGGGCCATGCACTTAGACTGTGCTGTGAAGTGCTACACAGAGGTGTTAAGCTGGTAAATGGAATAGTTTTCTGATGAGATGTGAGTCTGAAATTTTTCCCCAAATATGCTTGGCTTCACTGATGAAAAAGAATGAAATTGTCTTTTCCTCTCTAGTATTTTACTTTCTCTAAATTGGAGCAGGTATTTGAAAGTAGGGATAACACTCCAAAGTGCTTCAACACTGAAGCTCCTTCTTTGAGATGCATGTAGGATACCTTACTCATTGTTTAATACATTCAGATTCTTTTAACTGGAAATCTTCATTGTCTTAATAATTGGATTTTTGTGCAATGTGCAACTGGACCTAGACTGAAACCCCCCTGTGGCTTTAACAACAGTCCTTGTACCCAGTCCAAATTGTGATTTGGGAGATGATGGAGAATGAGCAGGATCCATATCATTGAAGTCAATGTATGATTTGCACAGTAGCTTAAATTGTTTTCTATAATCTAGAGGGATATAAGATACTTAGCTTTCCCTTTCATGAAAATAACTTTGGTGCAGTTTGGGGGGCGACTGGAAGGACACCAGACTCTGGGTGGGGAAATGATTAGGAGGCTGTTGCCAATGATCAAGTTTGGTATTTGTCCCCCAGGCCAAATCAGTGAGAATGAAGAACAAGGACAAGTGGTTTGAGGAAAAGGAAAGAGAAGTCTGTCATCCTAACTCTAAGCAGAAAAACAGGGCTTTTTAAAAGGGGTTTGGTGGTTGAGCTCAGGTCTGTGTGACCAGTGTCACATATCATGGCTTCGGGCTATTGTGTAATTATAATTAGTGGTTTTGGTGGACCCTATCCCCAGTAAGAATGATCTTGTGACCCTTGTCCAGACAATTCTGTTGAACCATATCCTGTGGTTTAAGATACTAAAAAACAAATAGTAAAGAATGTTCTCATGCCCCTTTGATTACTGGTCTCGGGTAGGTTTTAATTCCCCCAAAGGGTGGGGGTTTTAAAGAGACAACTTGTAAAACATTTCGTTGCCTTTTCCAGACCTTTACCTTAGTTACAGGTTGAAGATGAAGAGGCCCAGGTTAAGGCCGGGGTCCAGTGGATCTGAAGGGGAGAGAGGAAGGCTGCAGAGTTCCCAGGGTCGTCAGGTTGCTTGCTGATTAGTATGAGCAGTGAGGTGGAAGTTTTATACAGGATATTGAACTTTAGAACTAGAATTTTGTAGCCAAAATTGTTTGCTTAAATGTTTATTTTCATTGATGGTTCTAGATTATTCTTTTAAGCTTACTCTGACAATTTTACTGGATGGCTGAAATTGCAAATAGAAGCATTTCATGTCCTTTCCTGCTTAAAACCCTTCAATAAATGTTCATTCCTTTAGGTTAATGCTCAACCCAATTTTTTTACATGGTCTATTACCTATCTATTGCTGTATTAACAAATTATCCCAAAACTTAGTGACGGGAAACCACACACGTTTCTTATCTCATAGTTTCTGTGGGTAAGGTGTCCAGGGCTGGATGGTTCTAACTCAGGGTCTCTCGTGAAGCTGCAATCGTGGTGTGAAGCAGGGCTGCAGTCATCCTGAGGTGTGAGTTAGGGAGAATTTGCTTCCAAGCTCACCATGTGGGTCTTCAAGAACATACGGGCCTCTTCAAAGCACTGCCGATGATGAGGCAATTGGCTTCCCCGAGAGCGAGAGATCTGTGGGAGAGTGAGAGCACCCAAGATAGAAGCCATGAATCTTGGAAGTGACATCCCGATACTCTTGCTGGATACTATTTGTTAGAGGGAGGCAGTGATCCAGTCCCCACTCAAGGGCTAACAGCTGCACAAGCTGGGGACCACTGTAGCTTTCCCAGGGGCTGCCCATCACATGTGGCTTGTATCATCTGCACCCCAGCTACCCATCCTTCCAGTTTCCTGCTTTGCAAGTTTCCTGTCACACTAGACTCCAGGCACATCAGAGTTCTTTCAGTTCCTGAAGTGCTCCATGTTCTCTCTTGTTTCCAGACCTTGAATGGAACTTTCTTCATTTGGCTAATTTCTGTGTTAGCTTGAGTTAGATTTCAGCTTGAATATTACTTCCTCAGGAGGCATTTCCTAACTTTTCCCTCCCAATTCCCTAAAGTAAGATAACTCTTGCTCCTTCAGTTAAAGCATGTATCACACTTCAAGATTATTGCTTTGTTAATTGTGTGCCTTTTATGCCAACTGTTAGCTGTATACCCAGCACCAGGGCTTCTGCCTGGCACAATGTGAGGCTCATATTAATATTGGTTGAATGAAGGGATAAATGAATACCAAGGTGCATAAGATATAGTCAATGTGATAAACAAGCAGATGGTCTCATATATATGAATCTATCAGAGAACTGCCATGTGTGACTTTCTCTCAGTGCATTTTATTGAGTCAGGTCTCAAGTCTGTTGTTTGGGGAAAAAAGCCAGGTTTCTGTTTTATATAAATTTATTCTATTTTTCCTCTCATTTTTTACGACTTAATAAGTAGATCTATGTTGTAGATTGAATTTGGAGTTTAGAGAATAAGATTAAGAAAAAAAGCTCCGTTTAAGTGAAGTTTCAACTGTCTGGGGAAAGCCAGTCCCTGCTTTGACTTAAGCTGTCCTCACTTGTTTTGAAAGTTGATAGCAGGTTACACAGGATCAAGGGAATTTGGTTTGAGCATGGTATATTTGGTTTCAAACTAAGTGAAATCAATTTTTTTGCATTGAAAATGGGGCCATAACAGTCTATATTTCCTGGTTTTTCACAAAATTGGTGAAAATGTATGTGACTATACATTTCTTTTTTCATTTAAAAAATGATAAGGATACATTCTTATTAATGAGTAGACACAATAGTGAAGCAATGTGGCCAGAAAGAATTAATATATTTTAACTTCTTCAAAGAGTAGTCTCTTTTGAATGAAGTCATTTCCTTAATTCCTACTTACTCCTCAGTTTGATATACCCTGTCTTCTGCCTCTGTATCAGCTTTCTGCCAAAAGCAAGGGACTGCAGGTGCCTTTCTTATTGGGCTTTTCTACTACACATTGCTTGTAATTACCACCTGTTTTTAACACTCTCTCTACTTGGGTGTTTCAGGGTACCATTCTCTTGGTTCTCCTTTTGCCAAAAAAATTTACTTTTTGGCAATTTCTTCTCAGTTGTCTTCTTGAGTTCCTCTTTGGCCCCTCCCTCAGGAAGACTCTACAGGTTCTATTTTGACCCTCCATTTCTTCCTGATCTATAGGAGATTCCTTTACTTGCATTTCATCTGTCATCTATATTATGATGACTTTACATCTCCAGCTCAGACTTTTTCTCCAAGTCTTAGACTTATTTTTCTAACCCTGCTGACCTTTCCATCTTGATGTTCACAAGCATCTCAGACTCTCAACTTGCTTCTTCTCTGCACCTTCTTGTCCATCTCATTTGATGGCCTCACGTCCATCTAGTTCATACCATGATCCTAGTTTCCTTTTTTCCCATCACTTGCTCCTTATGCAGTTCCAAGTCCAGGTGATTTTACTTTCTTAACTTTTTCTTCCCTAAACACCTGAGGACTATGACACACTTAGAGACATCATAATATTCACAATGTTAGTGATTCTCATTGGAAATGCAGGAGGGGTGCACTCAGGTGAAATTTTTAGAGGGAATGGGGGGGCCATGGATAGTTTGAAACAGGCTCCCACGTGGTTCTCATAGACACTAGAGACTGAGAATTGCTGTCCTACACATTGTGAAAATCGGAGCTCTCTTCCTTGCAGATGCTACTGTTTTAGTTCAAGCCCTTATCAATTCTCTCCATTAGAGACTATTAACACACCATTCCACCTTCTGCATAATCCATCTTTTACATAGTTGCCAGGGTAATTATCTAATATAAAAACCTATCATCTCCTACTTAAAACTCCCATTACCCACAAGAAAAAAAGCAGTTCCTACGGTCTGGCCTCTGTCTCCCTCTCCAATGCTCTGCCTCTCACTTAATCCACAGCCATGTGGAACTCGTCATTTCTGAGTCTTTTTCTCATCTTCATGCTTCCCTCTGTCTGAGGCATCTCTCCTTTTTTTTTTTTTTTAATTTGGATGACTGTTGTTCATCATTTAATTCTCATTTCTTTCAAGAAACATTTCCTGGCCCCCATCCCTATCCCTATACTTCTCCCAGGATGTGTTCAATGTGTTCACGTGGAATTTTGTGAAAATCTCCATCATTGCACTTGCTATAGTTCACTGTTATTATCTGTTATTTTCTCTCTTTCTTAATTGACTGAGAGTTTTCTGAGGTTGAGGATCATGTCTTATTCATCTTTATCTCTGGTGTTTATTAATAGAGTATCCCATATGTTCTTAACTGTTGTTGAAGGAAAAGGTGAATTAATGTATTTAAGCAGTTATCCATTCCTTCACTTAAAAAATATTTATTGCCTACTATGTGACAACCACCATTCTGCACATGGAGTATTACAGTAACAGTTTTTTAAAGGTAATAAATTGCTGCCCATAAAGATCTCACATTCTATTGTTAATACATGTTAATATAATAATCATTGATATTTATAAGAACATTTTGATAAGGAGAAGGGACTTAAACTGAAAGACAAACTGTGAGCATTGCCATACCTACCCTTTTGTTTACTCAGGTGTCTAGGAATTGTGTTTAAGTTTGTGGTGTGTACAAGGCCAATATTATACACTGTTTCCCACTCGAATGGTAATTATGGCCACCACATCACCGTCACATTCAATAATATTCCTTTACTAATTAGATCCATGTTGTACATAGATAGATAATATGAAGACACAATGTCTCAAATCAAAGAAGCTAACATTTACTAAGTACCAAGTGATTTTTTTAGTCCATTTATCCCTCATACCAGCCCCCCAAGGTTGGTTTTTCTCTCTTTTTTTAAGGGAAGCAGGAGGTGAAATTTATTGAGGGGGAGCAAGACAGGATTATAGAGGAAGAGCAAGATATAGTTTTACAGAGCAATATACATATTCCACAGATGACGGCTGGACTCCTTGTTTTATTTGTTTTCTTTTGCCCATAAGGAGCCTAAGCCTCGGAGAGTAACTTGTCTGAGGTCACCCAACTAATAAACGATGGAGCTGTGTTTATGTGCTACACATGTTTGAATCCAAAATCAATGATTTTTTCTACTTCAGCATACTGTTTCCACTAGAAGTTACTTATACATCAATAACTAATCTTCTGAGTGTTGGAGAGCATAATGGATCAAATTACGACCAAGTGTGTTGAGGTTTCATTATGCCATATAAATGTTTAATTAGAGTAGCACTCACTAAGGAAGGAAGACTTGGTCCTAATACTGAAATGTATCGAAGCACTTTAAAGTGTTTTATGGCTAGGAAATAATATACTAGTGTAAAATTGTATCTGATCATGAGTGATTCTTACTCCTATCTCTTTCTCCATTTCTGTTATTGTTCTTCCAATGAATGAAAAAAAAATAAGCTGAGAAAGTAATAGAGTAAAAAGAAAGTAAAGAGAGAAGCCTCTTGTGAAGTAGCATCCCACAGCTTTTAAAATAAAAGTTATCAGGCCACCTTACCTACTATTTGGAGCAAATGCAATAGACATTATATAAACTTATAGCAAGTATCTGTTGTAATTTAGTTTCTTTTGTCCTTAAAATAAGAAGAGCTGATATACTTTGGAACATTATTAAAATTAAAATGTTTTGAGTTCATATTATATTCTTACATTACGGTATTTTGTTTTCACCGTAAGTATATGACATAGTGATATGGTAATGAAATTTTCTTAAATTCTTGTTTCAAATCAAAGCAGACCAGGTTAGAAATCTTTGTTCTACTTTCTTGTTTTTAGAGATGGATTTAGATGTGAATCACATTGTTTGCAAATATATTCTTATTCCTTGAAAGCCTTGATATAAAATAAGGTAAATGAAATAAACCAACTTCTAATGACTTAATTTGTCTTATTTTAGAAAGAATGTCAACATTTATCAAGAAAGTATGTTTTACATTTGTGTGCTTTACTTTTTTTGTTTACCATAATGATTATGAAAACATTCTGGATTTTTAAAAAAATCTCTCTTCATTTCAATTAGCAAAATGATAATTGTCACACATTCATATTTTGTACAGCACGAGAAAGCACATGGGAAATAATTACAGAGCTTGAATGAGTAAAACACTTTGTGTTGGCAATATGAATTGGAGTTAGTATGTGCATCTCTTCCCACCTTTTTGTTTCCTTCAAAGGAACAACTGTTAGTAGATAGTATTTTTAAACTCACAAAATATTGATTACTTAATAATCTTACCAGAAGATGGAAAAGTTTGTTCTTATTTGATGTTAAAATCATGTTATTCATTCTGTGTTTATATGTACTAACAATTGCAATTTGCATCACATCAGCTCCACTGGGCTACAAATGTGGAACTGTTACCTATTTCCACCAAGAGTTGTTCCCATATTCAATTTACTCTTCAGTGACAATAGGTCACTGATTCCAGTGCTGAAAATAGATGATGATTACGAGAATAATGATGTTAAAATACCTGTTCTATCAACTACTAGTTCTTCTCAGTCAATGATCATGGACACATAAACTTTAGGATTAATAATTTTATAGAGAAATGAAGTGAAATGTTACAGTTTTATATTCTAAAAATACTTTAAGATGTATTGGAATTGCCATTTTCGTCTCAATTTTTGATGATTCATTTGGCGCTCCTTCAGACTAAGCATGAAAATATACCCATTGAAAGAAATCGGGTGTTCAGCACCCTGCCAGCTGTACTTAGTACACAGTTCCTATAATTTAAAAGTGTTACTTCCTGAGAAGGCTATTTTCCCTGTCACTAGGGATAAATCTGTGTATTGAATGGAATATCTAGATTACAGCAACTGCCTTGGAAAAAAAAAGTCCTTGTAATCATTAGTGATGTAATACCATCAGGGTTGGTTCCTTAAGGCAGCAGTCCCCAACCTTTTTGGCACTAAGGACTGGTTTCGTGAAAGACAATTTTTCCACGGATGGGGGTTGGGGGAATGGTTTCAGGATGATTCAAATGCATTACATTTATTGTGCAGTCAGACCTCTCTGCTGATGATAATCTGTATTTGCAGCTGCTCCCCAGGGCTAGCATCACCGCCTCAGCTCCACCTCAGATCATCAGGCATGAGATTCTCGTAGAGTATGTAACCCAGATCCCTCATCTGCACAATTTACAGTAGGGTTTGTGCTCCTATTAGAATCTAATGCCACCACTGACCTGACAGGGGCAGAGCTTACTTATGTGGTGATGGAGCTGTGGGGAGCGGCTGTAAATACAGGTGAAGCTTCGATGGCGTGCCCCTCACCTTCTGGTGTGCAGCCCTGTTCCTAACAGGCCACAGATGGTATGGTCTGCGGCCTGGGGGTTGGGGATGCAGCCTTAGGGATGGCAATTTGCTACCCACCTTCACTCCACAAACATTGTAGTAATAGAGTTTAAGTTTACACATCCCTTTGATAACTCAATTTCCCATCTGCGGAAAAAGATTCTATTAGAAAATAGAATCATGTTAGGTGGAATTACATCTTGGAACACTTCTGCTTACTTTTGTCATTATTATTCCAGGGGAAAATTTTGGAGGACTTTCTTTGCCTTTTAAAATTCTATAAGTATTAAGCAAACATGAGAAATAGGTAACTTCAAGCTTTCAGGACAATCAGCCAGTATCACACACAGTTAATGTTTTCAGTGATAAATTCCCAGTTATAGTAAAAGGGGGAGGAGGTAAAATATACATATTTTAATATTTTGCTATGTTTTTCTACCCAAAGAAGAAAGGCAAATGTGTGATTATTTTTTCAAGATAATGAATTAATAAAACAGCATTATTTGCCTATATAATTCTATGATTTGCTTATTTGATTTGAAGAGAGATCTTTCTCTCTAGGAATTAGGACAATTCAAGGTGAGAGATGAAACACTGCATTTATTGTTAGGTATCTGCTGTAGAGGGTAAACTTTCAACTATTAACATACCTATTTTTTAAGGTATAATAACTATTCATTCTCCACTAGTAATGAAAGATCAGAAGATGGAAAAATAAAGAAAACATTTCAATTTTTGGTCTTTGTGATCTCAGATTTCTTATGTGACATTCTTTTGTTGTTGTTGTAGTTAGAAGAGAAAAATAAAATAAAAAGTTTATGTATTGTTAAGGAGAGGTTGTAGCCAGAATGGAAAATCTCATAGAATCCTGTATTTTAAACTTTTACTTTAGAGAGTGATTATAGCTAATAATGTCTAGCCTCCTCTGAGTACTTTGCCCACATAATTGCATGGTGTAACTTAACATTATATTTTAGGACATTAATTGAAACCTTGAATATGTACGAGTCAGAATATAATGCTGAAAAATATATGGGGGAGGAGAAGCATCAATTTTTTAAATTTTACTGCATAAAATTAAAGGCTCTTTAAATAGGGAACAAAGATTGTCAAAAATACTATCTTGCACAAAGTAAAATGCTGATTTTACAAGTTTTAAAGTTAATGTCAATGCCTGAAACAGAATGGTAAAAACAATCATAGAAAGTAGAGTTTTTCCTTTTGTAATTCTAGTTTTGCATTTTGTGAATTTTTTTTATGAATGCAACATACTCTAAACTTTTAATGTAAAGTCATTAGTATAAAATTTGGGACTGGGTAGAATGGGTTGAAGTAGCATGTAGATTTCGTGTATCTATCCCTCAGTTTGTATAAATTCACCTTGCTGTTTGTTGTTGCATTTGTGTATCAGAGGCACATAAATCAGGACCAGGAGATACAGGGGTTTCAAGATGAAGGAGAAATCCGAAGGAGACAGACAGCATAGTCCATGGTTGCTGTAGAACCCATACCTATGTCCAAGAGCAATAGCTTGTAATGCTCTTTGAATGCCTCATGGAATACCTTAGAATAATTGCAAATATTAAAAATCGTGGTTCTTTGCACAAATGTGGGAGTAATTTCATTTTTTAATGAAAAAAATGTATTATCAATAGGGTTTTTTTTTATAATTGTGAAATGCCTTTTTATTACTTAATCTTTGGTCCAAATATAAACATATTGCTACATACATATTTTGTTAGGGAGAAGTTCAGTATACTATATAGTTTGTATTTTCATGTAGTTATTAATTTACCTAAGTCCTATTTTTGCCAGAATTTAATCATACAAATTTAATTATTTATTCATCCCTTAAGCAAGCATTATTAATATGGGATAGGTTTAATATAGATTAGATTGTAAAAATAATGAAAATAAGATTTCATGTAGAAGGACATATTTAACAGAATGATATGATTTTATTTGTTAAGCAAAGACCTGTACATTTACCTTTAAAGGAAAAAAACCTGGTTTTTTAGGCAATCACTCTAGCAGTATTAACTTTGGATCTTTATTTTTATAGCTGCTATTCATTTTTTGAGGAGGGAAGGCACCCTTATTAAAGTTCTTGTTAACAGAGAAAAACTGGTTAGACACCCCACACCTCAGAGATATATATATATGTATATATATTCACTCTGGCTCTCTTGGCATGGTCTTGAAATTACACTTTTTTTTGTAGCTTATGCCATTTCAAACTCTGAGTTAAAGTGATACCTACAATAATACCTGGAAATAAAAAGGGAAAAAATAAAGAAATTTGTTTTCTTTTTATTCAAGCAAATCCCCCAGAAGTGGGAGTGGAGTTATTTTTTCACTTGCTGTTTTAAATCTACTGGATAAGATGATTTCTAAGATACCTTTTAGATGTGTACTGTTATAATTCTAAGTAATAGTACAAGAATTTTATACCTTATTTTGTTCATTTAACATGTGAATTTGATTTTAGACCAAAACCATTTTAATATATTTTATTTGTTTTACAAGTATTTCATTGGATGCATATATTCATAAATTCTTAATAACATTTTCTACTGTTCTAACAATTAGTAGTCTAGCCATCTAATTTGACTGTAGTTTGATTTTGCTTGAACAAATACTTAATTGAAGCTATTCTTTATTATGCTGATAATTTTCTTATTCCTTATATAGATAGTCACTCCTTACTTTGGAAGTCAAACAAAATGGAGTGGTCTCAATGATGTAGTCCTACCAAAATTTAAATTCAAGAGTAATTTTGGCACCTAGAGTACCATTTTTAGTTGCTACCAGTATTGCACATGCCTTGTGTAGAGAAAAATAGAGTTGGCAGCACCATACTCTAGTACTTGCCAAAAATGAAATTCCTGTGTGTCATATTGATATTCTTGATAAATGTGTTGGAGTCCTATGCTCCAGCCCTACTGAAGCATTTAGAATTCCCAGGATGCCCACTGCTTTCTCATATCTTCATGATTTTCACACCCTGCTCCCTTATCCTACATGGCACATTCCACCTCTCAACTCTTCATCATTTTCTATGCCTAGTTAATTCCTAAAGTTTCAAAGCTCAGCTCTGATGTCAGATCCTTTGAGAAGCCTTTTTTCAATTCTGCCCTCTCCTTCAAGTCTGGATTGGGTGTCCATCCTACGTTCATACTAACACATAACCATCTATCCTTGTAAATGCACAGTTTTATGAACCCCTGTCCTAAATTGTGAGCCTGTTGATCTCACGAACTATGTCATTTTTCTCAGTATTGCCAGCATATAGTAGATGGTCAATTATTGTTCAATGAACTGGTGGGAATATTACTTGTAGATACTTATTTGAGTATCCATTCTGGTTTTTCTGTTGTACCCGGATGTTGTATGCAGAGTTTATTATTATACCAAATTACTCACAAATCCAATAGAAACAACCTTTTCATTTCTTAATATATTTGGATCTTGTTCTAGAACTAGTATCATTGTTATTTTTATCTTTACTATTTTTTGTGATGAACAGACATTAGCAATTATTGGTTATCTGATTGCATGCAGACCTTCACCAGGTGCTTAGCATATTTTCTCATTTAAGTTTATTGTAATCGTTTAAGATTGGTTTTATCATCTTCATTATATAATTGAAGATCCCTTTCAGATGTATACTTTCATAATTTTAAGTAATATTATAAGAATTTTGTCATCTTTATTATATATAGACACTCACGGATGCTAAGTTATTTACTTAGTTTCATATCTGATCAGTGGCAGAGCCAGGATTTGGATCCTCAGTCTGTCTATTATTTAGAGCTCATGCTTTTTGTACTACATAGTTGTCTTTCTTTAGATGCGTATGGAAATGCTTACGAAAATATGTAGTGCTTATGAAGTGCTTATGAAAGGGTTACCATAAGGACATCCCCTTTATGGAAATAGCATCAAAGGAGTGAGTCCACAGAATGGTTAGCTCAGTCACCAAGCTTTCTTTATTGTCCAAATTACCATATACAGCTATTTAGTTTTAAATGTGGTTTATGTTAAATGTGTCCATCAAACAATAGCAGAATTAGCATTTTTTAAAACTATATTGGGTAAAAATAAAGTCTCCTGGACACACTGAGAATTATAGCAAATACAATAATACTTAAACTAAAAACAAAATTACATTTGAGATCACACACACAAAACCATCCATACATGTTAAGCCATCAAGACAGAACTTTGTGTTAAAGATTCTCTTGTGTTATTAGAGGGACATTTTGGAATTCCCTAAAAATGTGATATTGCAGCTCTGTGCAATGTCCAGGATATAGGGTCTGGTTTGCACATTTGTGACAAATCTCTTCCCAGAGCTGCAAAACAATTTGTTTCTGTCATCAGGGGGTTAAAGAAGCAGTTTTCTTCCTGTGCTGTTGAGAGACTTTTTTTCCCGAAGAGATCAGGGAAATACATCAGAAGAGCAGATTATTCACATTTGCCCCAATGCTACTAAAACAGTTGTTTGTTTTTTCTCTCTCCAGTGTAGAAGCCTTTCCTATTTTCCACTTATCAAAGAAATTGAAGAACTGCACATATGTATTGCCACCACTGCTGATTCAGTTCTTTGGTTTTCCCATATCAATCAGATTTTAACTTGACTATACAGGGGCCTTTAGTTCAAAGCTCAGCTGTATTTGGTGGTCCTTCTTAAAGTTTTTGTGGATGTTTGCCAATTTTATAAAACTGCTACAAGTTTCAACAGACTTTTGCATTCTTGGCAAGGGTTTACCTCTGAGGGATCTAGGGTAAGAATAGAAAGAACACTGCATAGAGAAATAGGAAAGTCTTCGTGGAAATGTGATGGAGTAGTTTATATCACATGTTCATTTTTCTCTGCTTTCTAATGCTATGAAATTTTCAGGTCATCGTAAACATAAAGTTTACTTTCTTTGGGACTACTATCATTTTTCTTTCTTTTTTTTTTTGAGGATAAATTTTCTTAGTAAGGAATTATTTGCATATTAGTCTTACTTGAAAATTTAATAACAGACCGAGGATACTCAAAGGATAAAAAATGAAATCTGCTTTTTTATACATAGCATAGCAAAATAAAAGTAGTGGCTTCTTTTAATATTTTATCAAATCATATATTCTAAAAACAAAAAGCATGATTTTTAACCAGAGAGGAATTTGGGGTAAAGAAAATTTTCATTCCATAATTCACCATATTTATTAGTCAGACACGTGTTGGCTTGGAAAGGACATGTGTGCCTTGGTGCATTTTATGAAAAATAGACTGTACTCACTGTCTTTAATCCCATCTACTTCCCATGAGAAGGAGTAAATCACTACAGAATGGTGGGGGCGGAGTGGGGAGGAATCTCAGGACCATTTAAATATCCTGAAGCTCTTCCATAACAACAGAGTTTATTACTGATGTTTATTGAATCAGGAAGAAGCACAAATCCTGAACAGACCAATACTTAGTAGCAAGAATGAATCAGTAATAAAAAACTTCCCCCCATAAAAGCTCAGGACCAGATAGATTCACAGCCAAATTCTACTAGACCTACAAAGAAGAACTGGAAGCTATCCTACTAAAACCATTCCATAAAACCGAAAAGTTAAGGAACCTAACTCATTCTATGAAGTCAGTATCACATTGATACCAAAGCCAGAAAAGGGCACAACAAAAAAAGGAAACTACAGACCAATATCTCTCATGAACATATATGCAAAAATCCTCAACAAAATACTAGCAAATTGAATCCAACAGAACATTAAAAAAAAAAAATTCACCACGATCAAGTAAGTTTTATCCCAGGGATGCAAGGATGGTTCAACATATGCAAATCAATAAATGTGATTCACCACACGAACAGAATTAAAAACAAAGACCATATGATCATCTCAATAGTTACAGAAAAAGCATTTCATAAAATCCAGTACCCCTTCGCGTTAAAAACCTTAACAAACTAACTATAGAAGAAACATAACTCAAAATAATAAAAACTGTATATGACAAACCCACAGCCAATATCATCCAGAATGGGATGAAGTTGAAAGCATTGCCTCTAAGAACTGGAACAAGACAAGGATGCCCACTTTCACCATTTCTATTGAACATAGTAGTATAAGTCCTAGACATAGCAATCAAGTAAGAGAAGGAAATAAAGGGCATCCAAGTTGGAAAAGAGGAGGTAAAACTATTCCTGTTTGCCAAAGATATGATCTTATATCTAGAAAACCCTAAAGATTCCTTCAAAAAGCTCCTAGAATTGAGAAATAAGTAAAGTCTCAAGTTGCAAAATCAATGTACACAAATCAGTTACGTTTCTATATACTAATAACAGCCAAACTGAGAATCAAATCAAGAACCCAATACCATTTGCAATAGCTGCCAAAAAATAAAACAACAACAACAACAAAAAAAATCTAGGAAAATACTTAACCAAGGAGGTGAAAACTCTCTATAAGGAGAACTACAAAACACTGAGGAAAGAAATCGTTGATGACAAACAAATGGAAAAACATCCCATGCTCATGGATTGGAAGAACCAATATTTTTAAAATTTCCATACTGTCCAAAGTTATTTACAGATTCAATGCAATTTCCATCAAAAAAGCCAATGTCATTTTTCACAGAATTAGACAAAACATCCCTAAATTCCCTATGGACTCAAAAAAGAGCCAGAATAGCCAAAGAAGTTCTAAGCAAATAGAATAAATTTGGAGGCATCACAGTACTCAACTTCAAATTATACTACAAGGCTATAGTAACCAAAACAGCATAGTATTGGTATAAAAGTAGACACATAGATCAATGGAACAGGATAGAGAACCCAGATATAAAACTATATATCTATAACCAATTGATCTTTGACAAAGCAGACAAAAACATACACTAGAGAAAGGGCCTCCTATTCAATAAATTGTGCCAGAAAAATTGGAAAGCCACATGCAGAAGAATGAAACAGGATTCCTATCTCTTGCCATATACAAAAGTTAACTAAGGATGGATTAAGGGCTTAAGTGTAAGACCTGGCACCATAAAAATACTGGAAGAAAACTTAGGAAAAACTCTTCTGGTGGATATTGGCCTAGGCAAAGAATTTATGACTAAGACCCCAAAACCAAATGCAACAAAAACAAACATAAATAAACAGGACTTAATTAAACTAAAAAGTTTCTTCACAGCAAAAGAAATAATCAACAGAGTATATAGACAACCTACAGAATGGAAGAAAATATCTGCAAAGTATACATTTGACAAGGGACTAATATCCAGAAGCCGCAAGGAACTCAAACAAATCAACAAGAAAAAAAACAAATAACCCCATTAAAAAGTGGGCAAAAGACATGATCAGACATTTTTCAAAAGAATATATATAAATGGCCAGCAAACACATGAAAATGCTCAACATGACTAATCATCAGGGAAATGCATATTCAAACCACAATGAGATACCACCTTACTCCTGTCAGATAGCCATTATTAAAAAGAAAAAAAATAGATGTTGGCACATATGTGGCGAAAAGGAAATGCTTATACAATGTTGGTAGGAATATAAATTAGTACAACCTCTGTGGGAAACAGTATGGAGATTTGTCAAAAAACTCAAAATAGACCTATCATTCAATCCAGCAATCCCACTACTTGTTATCTACCCAAAGGAAAAGAAGTCATTTTACAAAAAAACATTATTAGGCATCTACCCAAAAGAGCATAAGACATTCTATAATAAAGACATCTGCACCTGAATGTTTATGGCAGCACAATTCACTATTGCTGGGTCGTGGAAACAACCCAAGTGCCCGTCAATTCATGAGTGGATTATTAAAATTTGGTATATGTTTACAATGGAATATTACTCAATTTTAAGAAACGACAGTGAGCTAGCACCGCTTATATTATCCTGGATTGAGCTTGAGCCCTTATTCGAAGTGAGGTGACACAAGACTGGAAGAATGGGCTCCACATGTACTCGCCATCAAATTGGTTCTGACTGATTAACACTGTGATGCTCAATTGGTGATGGTGTTCACCAGGGATTCGGGGGTTGGGGTGTTGACCCACATCTGAGGGATGTGGTGAGCATTGTGGAGGGGAGGGGCATGCTTGAAATGTAGTTGGGAATGGGAATTAGGGGTCTCAATAGGGGGAAGGAAATGTTCTAAAACTGATTTGTGTGAATAGCTGTACAACTTGGTAAATTTACTAATAATCATTTAATTGTACAATTAAAATGAATTAGTTGCATGGTATGTAAACTATACTTCAATAAAGTTTTTTTTAAAAAAATTAAAATACTCAAAAAAAACACACCTGCTCTTGTATGTTTATCAGAGCACAATTCACAACTGCAAAGATATGAAACCAACTTAAGTGTCCACCAACTAATGAATAAAGAGAATGTGGTGTGTGTGTGTGTGTGTGTGTGTGTATGTGTGTACATACATATACATACACCATGGAGTACTAATCAGCCATAGAATAGAATGAAATAATGTCTTCTGCAGCAACTTGGATGGAACTGGAGGCCATTATTCTTAAGCAAAGTAATCCAGATACAAGAAACCAAATATTGCATGTTCTCACGTGTAAGTGGGAACTAAGCAATGGGTATGCGTAGTCATACAGGGTGACTTAATGGACACTGGAGACTCAGAAGGAGGAGGGTGAGGAGGGAGGGGGCGGGATAAAAAAATTACCTATTAGGTGCAATGTACACTATTCAGGTAATGTGTGTATTAAAAGCCTAGATGTCTCCACTATGCAGTTTATCCATGTAACAAAAACTAGTTGTACCCCCAGATCTATTTAAATAAAAAATGAAAAAAAAAAGGAAAATGGAGTGAGATAATTTAGTGAGGTAATTTAATTTGTCCTACTAAATCAATTCAGTCATTCATTTACTCTTTCTTTAATTCACTCAGCAAGTATTTATTTAGTACAAATACAAGCAAGAAGATAAAGCAAAAGGGACTAAGAGAGAAACAGGTGAACAGAAACTGGGGAGAATAGCTAGAGACCTGGAGGAGCCATAATCTTAGTCGAAACAGATTAAATGTGTACTGCTGTATTAGCACATGAATTTCTTTAGTCTTTCTTTAGTTTCTATAATTCACTTTGGTTTCATTTAAAAATATTTTGAGAATGTCCATTTCATTAATTGATATTCTACTTTTATAATTTTCAATGAGAGCTGGTATTCTTTGAATAGTTTGCTTAGTGATCCTTCACTTCTGAAAATTGACTGCATGTTTTATAGTGACAAGTTCTAGGACAAATCCTTGAGTACTTCCATGATTATTTTCTTAGGTTAAATTACTAGAAGTAATATACCAAAGAATATGTATAAGTTGCTAAACTGCCCTTCAGAAAAATCACACAGTTTTCATTCCCACAGCAGTGCATAAAAGTGCCCAATTTCCTGTGAATTAATTATTCTTTTTAATAGATTTTATTTTTTAGAGTGGTTTTAGGCTCACAGAAAAATTGAGTAGAAGATAAAAGATTTCCCATAAGCCCCCTCCTCCCACACATTATGCTATCATTTTTAATCTGCCAGTTTGATGAGAAAAAAATAATATCTATTTGTTTTAGTTTTATTGAAGGATAGTTATCCAAATATTAATGGTTCAAATAATTTAAAAAATATTTTTATTGGCCTTTTGTGTTGGTGGATTTTTTTATTTTTGCAAATTAACTATTCATATCTTTATCCACTTTTCTATTTATGTTTTTATCAGAACTTTTAATATATCATATATATATTTATTTTTCTCCCAGTTCTTGATCTTTCAGATTTATTTGTGATGTTTTTAGATGTGTAGAAGACTTGACTTTCATATATTCAAATATATCATTTCCTTTTCTTTATAATTTTTTGAACTTTGGGAGAACTTATTTTTAAAAGACTCTCCACCCAGTTTTATGTCTAATGTTCAGTTTTTGATTCTATAAGTTCCATAATTTTTTGGATTTTTTTCCCACCATTTTTTTTTTTGTTTGTTTGTTTTTTGTTTTTTTTTTGAGACAGAGTCTCACTGTGTTGCCCAGGCTAGAGTGCCGTGGCGTCAGCCTGGCTCACAGCAACCTCAAACTCCTGGGCTCAAGCGATCCTTCTGCCTCAGCCTCCCCAGTAGCTGGGACTACAGGCATGCACCACCATGCCCGGCTAATTTTTTGTATATATATTTAGTTGTCCAATTAATTTCTTTCTATTATTAGTAGAGACGGGGTCTCGCTCTTGCTCAGGCCGGTTTTGAACTCCTGACCTTGAGTGATCTGCCCGCCTCGGCCTCCCAGAGTGCTAGGATTACAGGCGTGAGCCACCGCGCCCGGCCCCACCATTTGTTTTTGATGCACATATAAACATGCCATTTCTAATATCGACAAAGGATCACTTTCATGAAAGTCAAACAGAACTTTTGGTAAAAATGGAATATTGTGTTTTTGCCATATCTTTTCTTTTATATTAAAATAGTTATATGTAAAAAATTAAAATATGCTGCCTCTTATGTAAAAATTCAAGTGTTTCATTTGGAAATCTGTTTAATGCCGGCTTCTTCAGGTCAGTTTAACATAACCTTTATTTTAATGTAGATTTCTCATTCCTTATTTGTTGTTAAGTCTACCTTTTCTTAAGAACAGCAATCATTCTTCTAATTATCTGATTACAAAATTCTACCAAAGATTCAGGTTGATAGTCTTGACTGTACTCTGTTTTTTTCCCACTGTACAAAAACCCTCTTGAAGGAAACGTCTTATTAAATATGAGAACATAGTATACAATAATAATAGAGCCAACCTTCACTGTGCATTTGCTGTGTGCCCTCCATTCCCTGAATGCTGTTCAGGGTTTACCTCCTTTGAAGTATCTGTTTTACAGATAAGGAAACTGAGCTTTCACAGGTTGAATAACTTACCCAGGCTCACAAACTGGTAACTATTGGAGCCAGAAATAAACGCATTACTATCTTATATGACCTCTACGTTATTTCACTCTGTTTTCTAATCTTTCAAAATTTGCAATTAGTGTGATTATATAAATGTCCTATACTTTAAGTAGGTTGAGGAATAAGGGTCATTTTGTTCTCTCTCTTCTTGATGAGTTATATTTTTTGCTATTCAGGTAAAATTATCTGATCTAGACAGTACAGCTGGTTAAATTAATAACGAAAACTTACGTGAATAAAGAAGACTGATGAAGGCTTTAATGGTCTAAGATCAAAGTTTTGTTTCATTTTGTTTTCTGAGAATAAGAGGATTTAATTATATTTCAGAGAGTGAAAATGATTCATAATATCAACGATATTTGCATTATATTTAAAGCAAACTGCAGATACCATACAGGCAAATGTTTACTCTAGATGACAGCCTGCGTTATCATCTTATCCACAGCCCTATGTCTATGTGGATTATGGGGCTTCTCAGTTAAAGCATGTGCTGGTGTCATGAACAGAAGTACCCACCTGTCCAGAGGCGTGGATTCGTGGGTCCCTGGTCTCCCATGTTTCAGAACACCTCTGCATAAACTGTCACATTCTGTGTCAGTTTACCCAGGGCCTCCCCTGCCCACAAATGCTTATCCGCAAGACAGCATGGATCTTAGAAACTAGGTATCAGCTCAAGCAATTTAGTACTTCTGTGTCTGCCTAAAGAAAAATCACACACCATAAATTGAGCAAGTCTATGATATTGTTGAAAGGTCATAAAAGTGATGTCTGGAGGAACAAAAAAGCCTTCATGTAATGTGCACTCACAGAGTGATAAAAATATTTGACTGAAGCAGAGGCCTTTACAAAAGTGATACACCATCTATCTCTAGTGAATGTCATTGCTCCATCATTTCAAGTGATTGTTATTTGCATCTTAAAAGTGATATTTGTTGTTTACCTAAGATAACATAATTTCAGTTAATATGACTCACTTGTAAGTATTAAACAAAAATTATGGGAGGCAATTGTTCAGGACTGAGCTCCTGCACTAGACCCTGCCAGACCAGACCAAACCAAAATGGAATTGCTCATGCTAAATGCCACGTAATCACACTGAAACTTTAAGGCAGCAGCTAGATCCCTAAAGAGACCAGTTTTTTCTGAAAACAGGAGACTCCAGTCTGCCTGAGTCAGGGTAATAAGGAAGTCCCCTCTGCTTTAACTCTTAGGAAAAAAGTAACCTGATATTAACCAATCAGCCTTTCTTTTTATTGTTCTGTTTCCTTGTTCGTATATTTACAAAACCCACTGTTCTGCCATTGCCCAGTGGAAGCTCTTGTTCTATTTTGTAGACTGGAGAATGCCCTAATTCATGAATCACAAATAAACACTAATTAGAACTGTAACTAAATTTGTTGTGTCAATGGAAAAGAACCCAAACTCTGTAAAATAATTTAAAGAGGTTTATTCTGAGCCACGTATGAGGACCATGGCCCATAGCCACACCCAAGAAACCTTGAGCAAATGGACTCACCATGGTTGGGTTGCAGTTTGGTTTTATACATTTCAGGGAAACAGAATTACACATGAAGTCATAAATCAATACATAGAAAGTGTACATTGTTTTGGCCTGAAAAGGCAGGACATCTCGAAGCCGGGGCTTACAAGTTATAAGTGGGTTTAAAGATTCTTTAATTTGTAATTGGTTAAAGAAATGAAGCTTTCTGTAAAGGCTTGGCATGTTTTAAGTTAAGATAAGGAAGTCTGCTAATCAGAGACAAGCCACTGGACATATACCAGACATAAATCCAAACTCGAGTGATCTGTTAAGTAAACTGAGAACCTGCAGGTGTGGTTTAAGCTTTGTCTTGCATAGCCTTAGGCCTGTTAATGAGTTACAAAGGATACCAAGAAAGGAAGGGAGCATGATGAGGCATGTCTGACCTCCCTTCTCATGGCCAGCAACTCAGCTTTAAAGTATTTCTGGGGTCCCCTTGGCCAACAGGGGGTCCATTCAGTCAGCTGGGGGGGAGCTTAAGATTTTATTTTAGTGCAAACTTGTAATTTTGTCTTTTGACATCAGCAACTACCCCCATAATCAGGGAGGAGAAATAGCTGTTAGATTCCACAGCTGAGTGACATTCTATGACCTGTGTTTTGATTAGTGTATTTATACAAAATTAAAAACAGAAGAAGGTGAACTTACAAAAAGTTTCTATTAGGCTAACTAGTTAGCAAATGGCATTTCAAATTTATAGAACTTTTAATAATAATAGTATAATACAATCATGCACTGCTTGACAATGGGGACATGTTCGAAGAAATGTGTTGTTAGGCAATTCTGTTGTGCCAGCACCATAAGGTGTACTTACAGAGACGTAGATAGTAGAGCCTACTACATACCTAGGCTATGTGGTGTAGCCTCTTGCTCCTAGTTCACAAACCTGTACAGCATGTCACAGTGCTGAATACCGCAGGGAACTGTAACACAATGGTAAGTATTTGTTTATGTAAATATATCTAAACATAGAAAAGATGCTTTGTGCTGCAATGCTACAATGGCTACCTCACTAGGAAATAGGAATTTTTCAGCTCTACTATAATCTTATGGAACCTTCATATACATGGTCTGTCATTGACTAAAATGTCATTATGCAGCGCATGACTATAATCATAATAAAGTAGGTCTCTTAGTAGTGAACTGCAGAAGAAAAAGTTTTGTTCTCTACTGAGAAAATGCTGGTAGTAGGGCAGTTTGTTTATAGCCAATGTATTATTTTGCTATGCATGAAAAAATGCATTAATTTGTAAGTGATAATAACAATGTTCGTTTGGCTCTCATGTCACCAACACGTTTTCTATTGCTGTCTAACCCTTCATTTCAGTCCCAAACACTTTCATTCCACTTCAGTTTCCTAAATCTCCACTCAGTGAATTCACCTTCAACTTCTGCACAAATGCCAGTCTTTGGATATGCAAAGACTAAGCAATTTCTCTTGCTACCCTTATGTGATTAATTCTGTGCCCTTCCAGGGTTAATTTGACAGCTTGATCTCGTCTCTCGTCTCTAGATAAGGGCCTCTAGGAAGTAAGGAGACCACCTTATTAAATCCAGCAAGGCCTTTTTTTTATTATACAAATACCCTGGTCTCCTACCCCATCATTTTTCATTTTACTGTTGTCTTATCAAGTGTAATACTTTCAGAAACTTTTCAGAAGGGTAGCTGATTTTCAGAGCTGGTTTCAGAGTACGGTTTGGTTTAGCATTCCCAGAAGAATGAGCTGCTTGTGCATTGTCTCCGTGTGATCTCTTGGTATGCAGCCTTCAGGCCTAGACACACCGGCTGCACGTGTGCTCCTCTCTGCTAACGTGGAGTGAGTGAGTTTCCTTTGTTCCCCAAAGCCTGTCTGAACACCAAATCTTTACTATTCCTAGGTTAAAAAAAAACACTAGCAAATTTTAAAAAGAGAATTATATATATCATCTACTTTGTTCTAATGGAAGCAGAGTCCTTAGAAACTATGTCTTTGGTGTTATGACACACATAATACGGAATGGATTCTGATGGCATACTGCAACCATTTATTAGTTGGTATCAATATAATGGTATATGTCTATTCATTATCATTGAAAGAATTAGGATTTGAGGAATATCTGAAATTTTAATTCATTAGCTTGAATATTATTTTGTTACATGTGCTTTAGATTTCCAGTGTATTGTAACAATATTCACACTGCAAACAGTTTATTTGGGAGAATGTTTTACCACATTAACAGCAAATGGCGGTTGTTATAGGGGAGTAGAATAAAGTGAATGGTATTCTTTTAAAAACCTGAAACAATTAGACAAGGAAGAAATGTGGACCAATGATTCAAATGCATGATTGGTGTGTATTTCAGCTGATTTGTTCTTGTCTAATTATTAGAAGACGCTACCTTTTGTATAATAGTTTTGGAAAAATCTGCTTTCACATGTAGTCTTTGTAACTCATCAGATGACATGAAGAAAGACTTATTTTGACTTTTGAAGGAGGATTTGCAAACTAACCTTCAACAAACCACATTTCCACTGATGAATGTCTGAAATCCTAAAGTGTCCAGACATGTGCAATAAAGTGTATTGCCAAAATGTAGCATTTTAATGCTATGTGTTATAAATGATTTGATTAAGTTGATAGTCAACTACCAAATATAAGAACCTTATGTCAGGTACTAGGTATGAACATGAATCAAGCTAAGTCCGAAAGAAAGTTGTAGTGACAAGAAAAGGAGCAGAAGATTCCTAAGTGAGCAAATACAAAACCACATATTTTCTTTGAGGAATTGTTTTTAAAACTTTTTTTTTCTTTATTGAAGTATACTTTACATATTATGCCTTTACTCCATTTTAAGTGTACACTTAAATGATTTTCAGTGAATTTACTGAGGTGTACAGTTAATCACATAAATCAGTTTTAGAGGAATTCCTTTCCCCTATTGAGACCCCTAATTCCGCTCCCCAACTACTTTTCAAGCATGTCCCACCCCTCCACAGTGCCAGATTGCTTTCTTCTATCGGCAATGTCAAACTGATCCAAC